>JNFU01000006.1:288339-455031 GCA_010994365.1 Saccharomycopsis schoenii | reverse complement strand
AATAAAATGATAAAATGTGTAATTAGAGAGAGGATTTAGGTTCTTTATATAATGGTAGTTTCATTTCTCCTTGATTATTTAATCTAATGATTAAACGGCTTTGTATTAGTAGCATCACGGCACATTCTTAGTAATCAACTGTAAAATGCCTCATAGTATTATCTATAATACGACATATAGATATAAAAGAATTAGAAATCTAGGTCGCTGAGGACAGCTCCCTTCTAGGAGGGGAAGATGTAACGATATGACAGGTCACCTACACGATATTACGTCTCACCACATATGACAGGTAAGATCCCTTAAGTATGATTATTCTATTTATAGGATCATTATGAGATCGTAGTATAAATAGAAGGGCAAACCCCTTACTAATCTCTTAAGTAAGATATATAGTTACTGAAATAGAAAGGAAGCAAATAAAGATTGATTTTCGTTACAACTTGTATCAACAGGGCGTGTGGCGTAGTTGGTAGCGCGCTCCCTTAGCATGGGAGAGGTCTTGGGTTCGATTCCCAACTCGTCCATTTTTTTTATTTTTCATTTTTATATGAACATGTTCCACCAATGAGATAAAAGCATTTTTAAAATTTCTATACGGCCCAAAATTAAGTTTACACCCAATCAAAAGAAAACATAACAATTTTTTTTTTCGTTAAGAGAACAAATAAAAAAGAAATTACTGAGAAGAAAAATAGAAGAAGCTAACCAATAGCTCACATAGCTAGAGTGAGCCTGTGTGCGTTTTTGTGAGAGAAAATTTTTTTTCTCTGTAATATTCAGAATTATTATCAAATTCTATTTGTTCTCTACCTTAATTGTGCTCTTTTTTATCTGCTATTTCTTGTTTCTATTAATAATAAGTATCATTATCATTATCAATTTAATAATAAATATTCAATAAAAATGTCTACTGTATGTTGTTTAGTTATGAATAGTTGTTTAATGATTCCATTGAAGTAGGATTGTGCGGAATATTAGGAAATTTCTCATAAAATAAGTGATCATGTTGTTTATATAGATGAAAAATGGATGTTAAATATAACTTGGGAAAATATACGGTATATGGGATGCCAATTATTAGATTACGGTTGATATTGGATAGAGCTTATAAAAATTATTGCATGTTGGAATTCATATTTTAATGGAAGATGCAACTTTGATAACCAATATTTCAATATTTATTAGGATCACAATGATTTCGATTGCAAGGTTTATTAAATATATTAGCTATATGCTTCAATAAAAGCAACCAATGTGGTTAGCTAGTTCGGGTACTTTAATACAATGTGCAATAAAATTCCATGGTTTTTCTTCCAATCTGATGTTGCCGAGATTTATCGGTAATTCAAGACCAAATTTATATATTCTTCTTATAATTTCTTCTTGTAAAAGTTGATTCAACTTTTGAGATTGTTTATAGTTTCCTTTGTTATTTTTAATGTTTGAAGAAAATATTTAAATGGTGTCTTGATTTTTGTGGTTGAGAAAGAATAGTTATTGTGCTGAAATATGACCGGAGAATAAATAGTAACTAAAAAGTACAGGCCTGTTGATCCCACTTGTTTCGAACTACAAGCTAACCATACTCATGTGAATCAATTATAGCACTATATATTATTATCATGTCTATAATTCAATTACTAACTATTACTTATGTAGCGTGCTGCTGCCAAATTGGACTGGTCCAAATTAATTTCATCTCTTGGTTTAAAGGGAGAAACTGCTTCTGCTTTACAAGCCTTCAAGAAGAGACACGACGAAGCTAAGAAAGTTGTTTTTGAATTATCCAATCAAAAGACCGAAGTTGATTTTGCTCACTACAAGTCTGTTTTGAAAAACCAAGATATCGTTAACAAGATCCAATCTGATGTTTCCGCTTTTAAGCCAGTTACTTATGATATTTCTAAGCAATTGAACACTATTGAAGCTTTCAAGCAAAAGGCTCTTGAAAACGCTACTGCTACTGAATCTGTTGTCAGCAAGGAATTACAAGAATTAGCTGAAACCTTGAAGAACATTGAATCTGCTAAGCCATTCGATGAATTGACTGTTGATGAAGTTGTCAAGGCTAGAGCTGATATTGATGACAAGGTTAACGAAGTTGTTAAGAAGGGTAGATGGGATGTTCCAGGTTACCACGAAAAATTCGGTGATCTTGTTGTTATGTAAGAAACTTGTTCTTCAAATAATTATAAGAAAAAAGGTAGGCTTCTATCAAATTATTAAAAATCAACAATAAAACAAAAGTACCATTAAATATTTTGTTTTAAAATAGGTTGTTTATATAAAAACACATCGATAATATAAATAAAAAAAGAAACATATACATTATATAATAACAATAATATATAAAAAGTAAAAAAATAACAGACAATAGCTAGCTTACAGCTTTTTATCTAAAGACAAGGTTGACCCTGGTCTGGTGACAATAAAGTTCAAAGATGTTCTTAGCAGCCTATCAATAAGAGTACATTTTCTCTAATATATTAATCTTGAATATAATAGAATAATTCGAATTTCGAATTTAGGGATGCAATCTTTAGTTATCTATTATTAGAAGATTTCTTAAAAAAAATTAAAGTATATTTCAATTTAGAGATATCAAACAGTCGTTTGAAATTTACTTCTTAATTGTTTTGTCATTGTTTATTTTGTTTTTTTTATTAGTTTATATATATATTTATTTTTTAATATTATTGTATTTTACTAAACTATAAAACAAATAAATTTCATGAATAACGTCGAGTAGCCCGGGTAATTCATTAACTAGAGAGCCCTTTTTCGTTTGTGATTAAAAAAAATGCACGCGTGCCAAAGAAATCCAGATGATGCGTTTCTATAAAAATTTTCTTTGCACAAATTCTAAGAGAGAGCTGAGATGGGATGAGATTGAGATATAACCTTAGTACAATACTTTTCTTGTCTAATATTCTGTCATTTTCTAAATTCAATATTGGTATTCGAATTATAGGTTTATTTAAATTAGATTCAAGCATAAAAATAAAAAAAGAAACGAAGATGGCCAAACCTAAGTTAACTGAAAGATTGGAGATTGCCAAAGCCAAGGAATCATATGTGAAATCCAAGGGTGCTTTATCATCAAAGAGACAACAAAAGAAGGAGGATGAATCAGCAGAGGAAATCATTACTGTCACAAGTGAAGATTTGGTAGCCAAAGAAAAGCAAGACGAAGAAGAAGAAAAACTGAAGAAGAAGAATCAAGTAAAGGAAACATTAAATGCTCTTGAAGAACCTAAAGAACTTTCCAAATTAGAAAAGAAAAAGGTCAGAGAAGCTAAGAGACAAGCCAAAAAGGCTAAAAAGGAAGAGTTAAGAGCTAGTAAAATAAAGCAAAAGAAAGAACAGGAGAATGCAGAAGAAGTAGAAGATGATGGAGAACCTATTATTGAAGTTGAGACCTTAGATGAAGAACTCCAAAAGGATTTTGCTAACGTTGTGGCGGTAGATCATGAAGATGATAAGGAAGAAGAAGCAGAAGAGGAAGAAGAAGAGGGTGACCAGAGACTTGAACTTGAAAAGCTTGCCAAAAGTGATGAAGAAGAAGGAGAAGAAGGCGAAGAAGGAGAAGAAGGCGAAGAAGGCGAAGAAGAAGAAGAAGAAGAAGGGGATGTTCCATATTCTGATGTTGAATTTGACTCCGATGCCGATATTGTTCCACATACAAAAGTCACTATTAATAAAACTGCAGCATTGGAAGATTCATATAACCGTATAAAAATGCCATGGGAAAGTCATCCATTTACTGAACATCAGTCTATTACATCTAAGGAAGCAGCTGTTGATGGTATTAAGGATATTTATGATGATACTGAAAGAGAATTAGCTTTTTATAAACAAGGGTTGAATGCCACTATTGAAGCTAGATCTAGCTTATTAAAATTAAAAGTTCCATTTTCCAGACCAAGTGATTATTTTGCAGAAATGTTGAAAAGTGATGAGCATATGGATAAATTGAAACAAAAGTTGATTAAAGAAGCTACAGCAGTTAAGAAATCCGAAGATGCTAAAAAACAAAGATTATTGAAGAAATTCGGGAAGAAGGTTCAAATTGCTACATTACAAGAACGTCAAAAACAAAAGAGAGAAACTTTGGAAAAAATTAAGTCATTTAGAAAGAAGAAAGGAGCAAATGCGGGCGGAGATGGTTTCAACAACGACGAATTTGATATTGCTATTGAAGAGTCCAATGCCGCCAAAGATGAGTTCAACAGAAAGAGAAAGTTTAGAGGTGGACCTGGTGCTGGTAATGGTAACAGTGATAGAAAAGGTGGCAGCAAAAAAACCAAAAGACCAGGTAAGAGTAAGCGTGGTTCAAGACGTTAGGTGTTTCTTTCGCAATAAAGACATTCTGACATGTATATTTCTGATTTATTTCTCATATTTTTGTTTTAATATATACACATAAACTATAAATTACGTGGAGTCTGTAAAGAACATCTTTGAATAATAATCAACCGAATGAATATTTTGGATTAACATGAACACGCAAATGGCTGTGGGCTTAGATTGATTGATAATTGTATATTGGTAATCAAACAACATGGTTTAGTCAGATATTGTATTACTCCACGCACCCATAAGTGCGTGAGTTTTCCGGTTTTATTAGTGAAAATTTTTGTTTGTATTGAAATTTCACTCACACATTTTCGCAGTGAAAGTAAAGATCCAGTGAACTCAGAAAGAAATAGAAATAATTCATGCAGCAAAGCAGCTCCAATGGCAAATGAAAGTGTGCGAAAGAAAAAAAAAATTATATGAAAAAAATAGAAAAAAAAGAGAAAAACATGAATTATGAAATATTGAAGCATTATTCTAATTCTATTTGCTAACAACAACCACAGAAGTTATATGCTCCAGATATTATTCAGCAATAAATAAACAACTATTCATCGCAAAATGGCCCCAATTGTTGAAGGTTCTGAAAAATCATCCAACTCCATTGTGGATTTTATTGAAAAGAACAAGGTTTTAGTATCCGTTGTTGGTGGTATTGCCGTCGGTACTGCTGCTTATTTCATTTATAGTGCTATCTCCGATTCGTCTTCTTCGTCCTCATCCTCTTCATCAGAATCTTCAGTTAAGAAATCTAAAAAGAAGAAGTCCAAGAAGAAGAAGTCCAATTCTGACAACAAAGTCAATTCTGTTTTCGAAGCCATTACTAATAATGAAAAGAAAATTCCCCAATTAACTGATGCCACCATTGCTGACTTATCTGATTCTGAGAAAAACGACTTAGCTTTACAATTAAAAGAAGAAGGTAACGTCTACTTTAAGAAACATGACTTCGATACCGCTGCTGCTTATTATTCCGGTTCTATTAAACTTGATCCAAATAATGAGGTTTATTATTCTAACAGATCTGCTTGTTATGCTAACTTGAAAGAGTTTGAAAAGGTTGTTGAAGATTCTACCAGTGCTTTGAAGATTAAGCCAGATTATTCCAAATGTTTATTAAGAAGAGCTAATGCTTATGAACTGTTGGGTAAATACTCTGATGCTATGTTTGATTTGGCCGCCATCACTATTTATGGTGGATATGAAGAGAGAAATATTGAACCTGTCTTGCAAAGAAACTTGGCTTCACTTTCTGAAGCCATCTTGGAAGAAAGAGAGGCTAAAGAAGGCGAAAAATCTGATGGTTTACCTCCAACATCTACAATCAGTTCTTTCTTTGGCGCTTTCCAAAAAGATACTGATATCATTGATGAATTGAAGGATGCAGAAGAAGGTTCTGCTAATGCTTTATTGCGTGAAGCTTTGGAAAAAATTGAAGAATCAAAGGCTGGAAGTTTTGAACAAGCCCACAAATTGATCTCTGAATCTATTGAAGCCTATGGCCCTGAAGTCACTAAAGAAAGCCCAGAAGCTAAGTACTTATCTATTGCTTTAGAATATGCCGCTGCCTTTAAATTCTTGCTGAGTGTTGGTTCTGATGCTATGGTTGACTTGGACAAAGCTTTGACTTTGATTCCAAGATCTCGTGTTTATGTTTTCAAAGGTTTGATAACTGCTGATAAAGGTTCTTATGAGGAAGCTCAGAAGTATTTTGATGTTGCTATTGCTAAGGACCCAAAGAGTGCTGAAGCTTGTTACCACAAAGCTCAATTATTTTATTTACTTGGTATGCTCCCTGAAGCTACGGAGTTCTTCGAAAGGGCTAAAACTTTGGATCCAACTAATGTATATGCTTTTATTCAAGCTGCTTGTATCTCTTACAAGATGAGTCAAATCCCTGAATCCACTAAGCAATTTGGTGAGGCTGAAAAGTTATTCCCAGAATCTGCTGAATTGAGAAACTACTATGGTGAGATTTTAGCTGATCAAGGCAAATTAAATGAAGCAAAGGAAGAATTTAAAAAATCCTTGGAATTACAAGAAAAGAGCGGTAAGATTACAATTGGTGTTATTCCATTAATTAATGAGGCTTCTATTATTTCTAGAGAAGGTTTATCTGGCTTACCAGAAGCTGAGAAGCTTTTAACCAAAGCTTGTGAAATTGATCCTAAATCTGATATTGGAAAACTTTCCTTAGCTCAAATTAAATTACAACAAAGTGATGCACCAAGCGCCGTCAAATTATTTGTAGATGCTTCTTATTTGGCTAGAACTCGTGAAGAAAAATTGCAAGCCATCAGCTTTGCTGAAGCATCTAAAACCCAAATCCGTGTTAGAGAAGACAAGGTTTTAAGTTCTAAAGTCAATGAACTTCTAAGTTCTATTGGTGCTGCAGGTGCCATGTAAATACTTTAAATTATAATAAAAACTTACCATCAGAAATACCTACAATATATTATAAGAGATAAATACAGCAGAGAGCTTGGTTTGAATTTGAAGGGTCCTTTTTAACATTTCAAGAAGAAATAATAAGTATCTTTTTTATCTCAATTTGATGAAATTGTTGTAGCATTTATCGAATGCTAAGATCTGTTTATATTATGAATAGTGAATATATTTTCCTACTTTTTATCAAAGTGTAGTTGAGAGTTCTAAATCATTAATTACAGAATGTATAATATATCAGCAGACATAAACAATATATAGCTTTGAATATTTAAAATATTGTTTAAGCTTATGATGTCACGTCAAATAATGTTTAACTAATCATTAGGTAAAAATATGTTTAACAGATGACATCTTGACTTTTACCATTCTAAAGAAGAGAATTGTATCAAATCGAGTGCGTATAATAATATTTACAATATATTATTGAATGAAAATTTCCTGTAAAATCGAAGAAGAATTAATAGGCAAAAAAAGGACGACACAGAAACCGGAACTTTTGAAGGCAAATTACATCGTATTAATTTGTTTTTTGACTGTGAAGTGAGAGAATAGTATCCAATCAAATACTAATATCAAGGATAAGAGAAATTTTTTTTATTACTTTTTCTATACTATCTTTTTTTATTTCTTTTAGTTTTCTTTGAAGTTACTAGAAAAGCAACTGTTTTGTTTTGCATAATAATCAAAGAGACAAAAGATAATGAGCTTGAGAATTACCCTCGGTAGGTCATTTAGGCTTATTCCGATGGCTACTAGATACGCAAGTGCCCCAGCACTGTTAAGCACAACAGCAATATATGGAAATTTTATGAATAATTCCGGCAGCATCAGTACTAGGTCTGTTAGAGCAAGTCCAATTAATTTCTACAACAAGCATCTTATTAGAAATTTTTCATCATCACAATTTGCCAGAGATGACAGCAGTAAGAACAATAAAGAAGACAAAAAGAAAAAGAAGAATGAACAGCCTCCTCCCACTCTCAAAGGATATTTCAAATCTAAAGAATTCAAACAAAGTTTATACATGAGTTTTTTTGCATCTTTATTATATTTGTTGGCATCATCATCGGAAGAGGATAAAAGTTTGCTAACTTTCCAAGATTTCAAGACTCAATATCTAGAGAAAGGCTTGGTGTCAAAAATTTATGTGGTTAACAAATCTCTCGTTAGAGCGGAATTGGGTACTTCCGGCTATAGTGATCTCACTTCAAATACCCGTAATGGTAACCAAATAGTATCTTTCACAATCGGTTCTGTGGATGTCTTTGAAGAAGCTATGAATGAAGTTCAAGATAAGTTAGGGATTCCTGGTAATGAAAGAATACCAATTATGTATGTGGAACAAACTTCCTTTTTGTCATACTTGGTTCCTTTTGTTCCAACTGTCTTACTTCTTGGTGGCCTTTATTATATAACAAAGAAGATTGGTGGCGGAGCTAATGGACCTGGTGGAATATTTAATGTTGGTAAATCAAAGGCAAAATTATTCAACCAAGAAACTGATGTCAAGGTCAAATTTAAGGACGTGGCAGGTGCTGATGAAGCCAAGCAAGAAATCATGGAATTCGTATCTTTCTTGAAACATCCAAAAAAATATGAAGAATTAGGTGCTAAGATTCCAAGAGGTGCTATCTTATCAGGTCCGCCTGGTACAGGTAAAACTTTACTCGCTAAAGCTACTGCAGGTGAAGCTGGAGTTCCTTTCCTTTCTGTTTCTGGTTCCGAATTCGTTGAAATGTTTGTGGGTGTTGGTGCTCTGAGAGTTCGTGATTTGTTTGCAACTGCTAGAAAAATGGCTCCTTCCATAATTTTCATTGACGAAATTGATGCCATCGGTAGAGAACGTGGTGGTAGAAATAACATGGGTGGTAATGATGAAAAAGAGGCAACCTTAAATCAATTATTAGTTGAGATGGATGGTTTTGAAAGTTCCGATCATGTTGTTGTCTTGGCTGGTACTAATAGACCAGATGTTTTAGATAAGGCTTTGTTGAGGCCTGGTAGATTTGATAGACATATAGCGATTGATAAACCAGATATCGAAGGAAGAAAATCTATTTATTTAGTTCATTTGGCTCACATCAAGTTAGATTTCGATAGGGAAGCTCATCCAGAAAGATTGCAATTGTTAGCAGGTAAGCTAGCTGCCTTAACCCCCGGTTTCTCAGGTGCTGATATTGCTAACTGTTGTAATGAAGGTGCTTTAATTGCTGCTAGAAAAAACTCAGAGGTTGCTAAATTAGAACATTTTGAACAAGCTATTGAAAGGGTGATTGCTGGTCTAGAGAAGAAGTCCAAAGTTTTATCTCCAACTGAAAAGAAAACCGTGGCTTATCATGAGGCTGGACACGCGATTTGTGGTTGGTACTTGGAATTTGCTGACCCGTTATTGAAAGTCTCCATTATCCCAAGAGGTCAAGGTGCATTGGGTTATGCTCAATATTTACCACCAGATCAATATTTGATCAGTGAAATACAATTTAGACACAGAATGATCATGGCATTAGGTGGCAGAGTATCTGAGGAATTACATTTCCCTTCAGTTACAAGTGGTGCTTCCGATGATTTCAAGAAAGTTACTCAGATGGCTAGAGCTATGGTTACTGAATTAGGTATGTCTAAAGAGATCGGACAAGTCTCATTTGACACTTCGGGTTCTGGTGGTTTACAAATCCATCATCCTTACAGTGAACAAACTTCGCAAATGATAGATCATGAAGTTAGAAGAATTGTCGATGAATGTCTAAAAGATTGCCGTAACTTATTAACCGAAAAGCTTGGGTTAGTTGATAAGGTTGCTCAATTATTATTGAAGAATGAAGTCCTAACAAGAAAAGATATGATTCAATTATTGGGTCCAAGACCTTTCCCAGAAAGAAATGAAGCTTTTGTTAAATACTTAGACCCAAAGAATGCACCATCTAATGAAAAGTCTGAAAAAAAGCCTGATTCTACCTCTAGGTAGAGTTTCAGAAGAACAAAGACAAAAAAGGTACCATTTTTACTCCGCTGGTAATCGAAAAACATTGAATTACAAAATATTGAATCTCAAAATACTTTATAATTAAACGCTGCATGGTACTGGTGAATTTAAGCCGTAGCATATGTTTGTATATAGAACAACAGGTGATTTTCTCACTTTTTTTTATTGATACCTTTTTAATATTTTTGGTAACACTTATCAAAATATTGTAAATATATATTTTGTATTAATAAATAACTGAAAGACTCCTCTATCTAACAATGAATCATTTACGCTATAACAAGATACTTCTTAAAAAAGTACCAAGTTATCAGAAATTTCATTTCAATAGGCAAACTCTTTACTTAATTAGATAAACGTCAATGATATCATCATCTCGAAGATTGGTTTTATTTTCACATATTTTAATATTTTTCCTGTATCTCTTTGAAGAATTAGATGTAGAATAAACAACAGCTTTGCTTTGCTTTCTTCGAATAATTCTTTGAGATAAAACTCTTTTACGCTCTATTCTTTTTAAGGCTCTCTTAAATATTTTTCTAGCTTTAGAATTTCGTTGATACTTTTGAAGTTTGAATTCTGGTTTAATATATCTTCGTGCATGATCGATGAACAACTTTTCACATTGCTTAAATAATTTAAAATAATTGATTCTTAAATTTGCATGTATTGAATCATTGGATGCTGCGAGAGCTAATATATCTGTCCAATCCAAGAGATGAGATTTCCGACTTCTCTTTTTGGGGCGCTGGGTCATCTGCTGTAGGAAAATAGAAGTTTTCTTCTCTGGAGTGAATGGTATTTGATTCATAATTATTTTTTCAATCAACTCGTCGAATTTATCCATAAAACTATCCATACTTTCATACGGTAAAGAATCTGGGATGATACATTTACGTTGCCGAAATAGAATCTTTTTGTATAGATTATCAAATTCATACCTTAGTTCCAGAGTAGGATCACTCATTTCTACCGTCAGATTCTCTAAAGCCCCCTTATTTTGCGCAACCCTTTCAAATACATGCTTAACGTTTTCAATTTGAATAAAATCAGCATATAATTGATCAGACTTTGGATCTGGTACTTGTGAAGTATTTAACGGCCAAGCATACCAATATTGGGATGGGAATTCAAGGTTATTATTTATTCTAGTTAAATAACTAGAGTACAAGTGCAATGTTAAATTTGTTTTAAAATCATATTCTATACTTTTAATTAATTGTTCATATTTTTGTTTTGAATATATTATACCTTTAATTTCAATTGGGAGATGTTTTCTGTATATTTTTACTATTTTGGAATTATCTTCATCATTGTTGTAACTTGACTCTAAATCTTCACTTATGCTATTATTTGAATCATGCTGAGTAAAACCATCCTGACCAACATTTATTTGGTCAATAGCTGCGAATTCACTATTGTATATTCTCGAAGCTAAATGTTCATTCGTATCATCATCACTTAATTCTAAAATACTATCTAACTCATTATCTTTTTGTGTTGACTGGAAGTAGTCTTCATCGTTGTTTATATTGCTCATTTCAGTATTTCGTCCATCGAATTAAAATCAATTAGTAAAGAAAAAAAAATAGATTTATTTAATCATCTGATATTTATTTATATGCAAGACGAGGTGAGTATTTTAATACAAAATTATCATTTCAATAATGTTTTCAAGACGTTTTTTTTCCGCAGTATAATTTCTGCGTCTTAATACATATGCTATATTTATTTCCTCTTTAAATGATGCTATGATAATTATTGGAATTAGTTATTATTCTTGAGAAATAATAATTTGAAATCAGAAAATCTTTTCAAGATTAATAGTCAATGAATAGGTTAGTATTTCCAGTAAAAAAGCTCTCCATAATAAGTTTTAAGAAATGCATTCATCAATCCTCACTCATATTTATAAAGGCAGTGAATCTACCACCAAGGCCAAAAGTCAACGAAGATGAAATTGAAGAAGTATTTATAAAAGGAGGAGGTAATGGTGGCCAAAAAATTAATAAGACTAATAGCAAAGTACAACTTACGCATATTCCAACAGGATTGGTAGTATCATCACAGGCAACAAGATCAAGAGAGCAGAATAGAAAGCATGCAAGAGAATTATTGGCACTAAAATTACAGGAGCTAGAAAATCCTGAAAATTCAAGATTGAAGATTTTGAATGACTACAAGAAACAGCAAAAACATTCCAAACAGAAGAAATCAAAGAAGAAATATAAGCTACTTAATGACGAAAAGAAGAAAGCAAAGAAAGAAACATTAGAGAATAAGCAATTGGTGATTTTCGATCTCTGATATATGTACTTAATTTTTTATCTTTAATTATTTTAAAGTGTGGAGAAGAGTATACCAAAATAGATCAGCTACATACACGAAGAGTATCTAAGTTAACGAAGATCGTGGAAGATCCTTCAAACTAAGATCGCTTATATACCGAGAAACTGTTAATAATAAAAACTACTATATAGGAAACTAATATTCCTCTGAGAGCTTAGGTTTTATCTGATAAAGAGAAATACAGAAGATGACATATGTAAATATATAAAAATAATGCAATAAACAGCAATTTCTGTTATCAATATGTGCAATGATATTAATCAAGAGAGAAATAATGATCAGAGTCATGACCTCGTTTTGGATAATCTTGAGACCTTAATAAATGAATTAATTGTTTTGGCTTGCAGCCTTATCACTGAATTAATCATGTATTGTGATATTTAAGTAAACTGTTTTAGAAATTGAAAATCTTTTTCTAGAGCATGAAATCTTGTAGTGCAGACAGCTGCTTTTGTTAATACTTTTGGGCATATTTTTCTCTAAATTGTATTAGATTAAGATGCATAATCAAGAAGGAAATGCTTATCCATATTAAAATTCAATATTTCTTTTTCTTTGCAGGACAAATTTTTTGCCGAATTTTTGATATATCAAAAACCTTTGAGAATAGCTTTTCCTGAAGTATTTTCACTATTTGCTCTTGTTTTGAATTCAGGGTTAGACAATTTACTAACTCAGGAATATTAGAATTTACTATAAATTCCTAAAATTTGGAAGCATGTATCTAAAGTAAAAGATCTTCCAACCGCTGTTATTCAACAATTGATTTAGTAGCTGTTAGTTCTTTGCCCTGAATCATTTAAAATTCTAATTCTCTTTTTATCTTTATTTTTATTTTATAAATATGTGAACTTATTGGTGAAATATATATAGAAAATGAAAAACCATAAAATGAAGGATACAAGATAGAAAATGAAAATAAAAAATTCTTAGATTCAAAAATATACTCCAAATAAAAGAATAAGCATAAGCATATAGTTAAAGAGACTAGCAATGATCTGAAAAAAATGGTTCACACTATGGCTGAGTTTGCTGAAATTTACTAAACGCTCCAATATTATTTCATGTAACAAAGATATTATTCGCTGGTCCGTGAAATATTGGAGTCACATCGTACCCTCACTCATCATCGGCTGTCAAAAAAAAAAAAAAAAAAAAAAAGTAAAAATACATAGATGCACTTTTCATCACACAAACCACCAACTTTCAACTAATCAAATACAAGATACGTGAGTTATACATACCAAACATACCAAAGTAATTCTATTTCATGATAGTCACTTCGAAAAAGTTTCAAAATGTTTTTCAGTCGATCATTAAAAAGTTAAATTACCCTTCGAGAATTGCCATTGCTTTATCAGGTGGTGTAGATTCTATGTGCTTAACACACTTATTAAATCAATACTATTATGGGTCAAATCAAAATCAGAATAATTATAATGAAACAAAGATAATAGCTATAACAATAGATCATAAACTAAGAAAAGAAAGTAGTATTGAAGCACTAAATATTCATAAGTATATCGCTCAAAAGTTTCCCAAAGTAACGCATATTATCGGTGAAATTAATATTGATTTAAAAAACAATCATAAAAATTTTGAATCATTAGCCAGAACCAAAAGATATTTGAAGCTCAAAGAGATATGTGAGGACCAAAAAGTTGGTTCTTTGTTTATAGGTCATACTTTGGATGACTCGATAGAAACATATATGCTAAGAAAAAATAAAGTTAAGACAACCAGGTTTCATGATAGCAATATGGAAAACTTGTATAAAGCAAATAAAATTTATGGTCTAGGAAGTGTAAAGTCAATATCTGATTTACAGATACATGAAAATACACCATATTACTTTTTGAGCTTGGGATCTAAATATAGTTATATTGAAATACCAAAAATAAAGTTGGTGAGACCTTTATTAGATTTCTATAAAACGGATCTATATAATACCTGCAAATATCATGGGATTCAGTGGGTAGAAGATCAGACAAATTTTGATCCAACCGTTACAGAGAGGAACAAAATTAGGCATAACCTATCGCAAAATGTTAATGAGAAGAAGAGAATACACTTTATTTTGTCGAAAACTGATGAATTATTGGAAACAGATTACAATATTACTCAAATTGATCAATATTTCAATTGCTTTTTTAGTTTAGAATTATCAGCAGCATCTATTTATTGTAAATGTCAAGAATTTATTAAGTTAAATCCAGTTGTAATAAACAGATGGATATTTGAAAAGTTGGAAATCATATCATCAGCGGAAAAGTATCACTATAAATTTTTGAGAATTTATAATTTGTCTTATAAGATCCACGAGTTTATCATTAAAAATAGATTTGGGAAGTTAAACTTAAGCTACCTAAATATGTCGTTTGAAATAACTCGAGACGATGATAAGTTATTTATCAATATTTCGAGACAAACGCCAGTGGCAGATATTGTGGATTCAAAAATGAAAATAGTAATAAATTGCAAAGCTGGTAAATTTACTGATTGGAAAAACTACGATAATAGATTTTTGTTTAGATTTAAAACCAGAAAAGACACAGACTTACTTCTCCATCCTTTTCATGTTGATATGAGAACCAAATTATCGCAAATTTTAAATAATATGCCTGAAAAGAAGGTATTTATGAAAAAACTCTGCAAAATTATTAAGGATTATCATATTCCAGTTCTATCAGATCTTAACTCCGGAAAGATTATAGGTATTCCGTCTCTAGGAATAATGGATACATCAATCCAATACGAATGGGGAAAGTAAATCCCAGCATTATAGACAATTGCAATTGAACTGTACATACATTCATATATATAACATTACTAATTTACTAAATTCATAATAATCCGTTTCATTTGAATAAATATTCGTTAATTAATAGCAACGTTGTAAATGAGAATATTCTATAGCATATTTACTTACTTGAAAACGTCGTTCTCATAATAATTCAAATAGAATAAATCACATTCATTGAAATTAAAAATACAAGTTATTATTTTCTATAATATTTTCATCCAGTTCATTATCATCATTATATTCAAGATCAAAGTTTTCATTATTCCGGCTCAAATCAGCTGCTTCGTGAAATATCTCGTTTATATCTTTGTTAAAATTCACTATTGATTCACTGTGGCTAGTTTTTGCCTTTTTCACCTTTTCCAAAATATCAATAATGCCTGGCTGCTCTACATGGTCATTCGCAATAGAACGTAAATTTAAAGGTTCGTGCTGTCTTTTTCTTTTTCTAGTTTTAGGATTTATATCAGATACGTTTTCAGCAATACTTATCAATTCAGCCAATTCAGATTTATCAAATCCCTCATCATTACCATTTTCGTCACCTAGCACTAATTCTAAAATTGTGAATTCTACTATGGTACCACAATATTTTGGTTTAACACTGCCAGTGTGATTGCTTGCTTTATTTTTGGATAATGAAATGTTTTTATATTTTGATGCACCGAAAGCATTCAGAGAATCAAGACTATCGGTGGTCAATAAATGGATACTAATAACACCTTTATGATCTTTTCTCAACCTTACTTTGTTGCATAACTTCACAGCTTTCATGATTTTTTTGAACATGTCAAAATGAAATACTGAAATTAGAAAGTCGTCATTCATATTTATTAGTCTCAACAGATCATGATCTATTTTCTTCAAAGTTAACTCATCTATTTCCAGAAAAATGAATCTTGAGTACCCCATTTCACCTTTGGAGATGAACATTAATTTGTTATTCACAAGTCTCTTATTATCAAGGGTTCTCTGATTTGTACTCTTCTTGGAAGCATATACATACAATTCTTCACTACTTATATCTTTTAAAGTATTTAAAGAATCATAGATGACATCTGCCGAAACCATGACTTCCATGAGAAGCATTTCCGAATCTATGTAGAGATGTTCATAATCAAGGTTATCCTCATCAACAAACGTTCCAAATTCACATTTTTCAGTCATTATTGAATCCGTGAACTTTACAACAAATGGGGATCCATAGCCATCGTATGACATCGTGCATTTCACAATTTCGTCCTTGGAATACTGAGAACTTGCAATATTAAATGATTCCATGAATGTATTAAAATCTATATTCAATTTAGTAGTTCTATGCTTAGCGTTTTTAAGAATTCTTCTAGCTTCATTTTTATTCAACATATCCTGAGTTGCATTTCCATTCTTTATATCAATATCAATATCATCTTCTGAAGATATGTCTGTTTGACTGTTATTAAAACCAACGCCTTCTGTTTGACCTGAGGTATTATCCTTCTGACGCCTATGTAAATCCTCTTCTCTTGGATTATAATAAAATTGATCAAATAGTGATTTATCAAAAGTGGCAGACACTCTTATAGTTCTAACTTTATCACATACAAAAATTAAACCATCCGGATTTATGAAAATGCTTCCAAATGACCCTACTTGCGTTATAGCTCCAAGTACGCTTGTTATATGAGAAATCTCAGATGTTGTAACTTCAAATACTGACGATGATCCAGAAGCTGTAGTTTCATCTTCAGCCATTGCTTTTATTCTTTATTTATATATCTGTTTCCAAAAAAATATAAAAGAAATTTTGAATAATTTGAATTTGCTTTAAAAAGGGCAAAATCGCGAACTTCTACTTTCCCAAAATCACGAATAGCGATTGCACGCCAAAGAAAAATTATAATTATTTTTAGGGAAGCAAAGCACAACAAGAATCATGACAGCTTTATTTACTTTCAAATTTAAAACAACATTGAAATACAATCTAAACTATTGTGCTTTGAATAGTACAAAAGAATTCAAATTGAAATACCTTAAAAAACCAATGAATAGTATATAATATATGGCAAATAAAGATAGAAAAGCCCCATCTACCTACTTTCCCGTGATATTAGAAATAGGAAATTTGTTAATTAGAGCAGGATTTGCGAATGATGCAGTGCCCATATGTACTCATGAAGTAAATGATCCTTTATTTGAATATATAATAAATAGATCGAATGTCAGCTCTATCAGTATTCCTAGCTATTTGTTAAATGATATATCATATACATCTGATGAATATACTTATAACCAGGAGAAAAAATGTGTGGAAATTGATGTGAAGAGCGACATTCTACGACAATATCAATATGATATAGTTCATTTAAAATATTTATTTAATAACGATATTGCAGTTGATTTATATACAGATGAACATTTTGAAAGGTTCCTTCTTAAAATACTTAGTTACATTTTTGAAAATGATTTACTCGTGGATCCCACTACTTGCAAAGTCACAATTCCTGTCCAATTATTATGTCCTATTCATATACGAAGACGTATATGCAATGTTTTGTTAAAGGATATAGGTGTCCAGTCTGTTTCATTTTTTCCATCTCCTCTTTTATCAGTGATAGGTAGTGGTGCAGAAACGGGGTTGGTGGTAGATTTAGGTTGGGACTCTACTATTATATCTCCTGTTTGCTTTAACACTTTGCTACATATGAAATGCAAAATTATAAGGAAATGCTCGAGGAAAAATATTCATTATAAGATGTTAAGAAGCTTAAAAAATTATATAAAGGAAGGAATCAATCTGAATGGAGATATTGATACTGAAAGTTTTAAAAATGAAATCTTTTTATTTATTGAAAATATCATTGACGAATGTTCATACGTGAGACCAAGGGGCTTAGTAGAAGAGCTGAGATCAAGAGAAAAAATTACTAATAATTATACAGATTGGTTTAATTATAGGGATAAATTACGTTTTCCCAACAAACTAAGATACCAGGCTATTGAGAAGGTATTTTTTTCAAAGAAAGAAGACGGTGAAACAGGTGAATTATCTTTAATTGACGGTATTTTGCAAACAATAGGTGACTGCGATGTATTTCTAAGAAATAAGTTATCATCCAACATTTTATTCACTGGTGACATGTGTTGTATACCTGGGCTAAAATCAAGGATTTTGCAAGAGCTAAGACTGACAGATTCTCTGTTAAGTTTTTCTGCTAATATTTCATTAGGGAATTGGGCAGGAGCTAGCATTTTCACTTCGAAAAATTCTATGAAAAATGGAAAAGCACTTCTGACATATGAAACTTCAAAAGAACAGTATTTGCTATCAAGCTCGTTATCGCTGGATTGGCTTGATAAGTTTTTCAGGCATATGGAATTCAAAGATAAAGGATTATAATAAAAGAAGAAATTATTGTTGGTAATAATGAACGTATAGAATATGATATATATGCTCGGTGAGAATAATACACAGTCACTATTTTGTGAACAAGTTAAATAGGTTTGAAGAAGATCACATGATTACATTTGGTAGTTATTCGTTTCTATTTAAATTAGTATCTTTCTCATATACTATTGGACTTAATCTTCTCCTAAGCTACATTTATAACTACTTTTTGAACGTTATTATTTTGGAAATCCTTCCACAGATTACTTAACAATAGATCATTGATTGCAACAATATCTCAACCGCAGAATTGCTTGATTTGAAACTTAAGTTGTCCATTATCATAGGAAACCATCTTCATTCTTTGATACGTTGGAAAAATCTTAGACATCTTAAATTATTATAATGATAATGCACTAAGAGATAGGTTGAACAATGCTGATTTGGTTGCAATTAAACAATCAAAACATAAAGAGAATGATAATTGCCTTAGAATTTATTTGAATGTATAGTTCAAGTAGAAGACGCAAGGCAAGTGACCTATTGTAGAAATAATTCATTAGTTGTCGTATAGTGATTGCACTTGTCATATTTCCAAGCTTAATTCTTGATGAACCATTTCTTTAGTTGATTCAAGTACGACTTTAGAACAATATCTGGATACAGTATTAAAAAATCCTCAATTTTCTTATTGTCTGTAGATTTAAAGTGTCATCGTTTAAATTTGATAAAACCATCGTTATAGATGACGTATATTAAGAGTATGATGATAACCTCGCTGAACTTTCATGCTGCTTATGATTCTTTAGAAAGATGCCAGATAGCACCCAGATTGCCCTGAAGACTTTATATAATGTTCACTAATTATTTTGTTCAAATTATCTTTTAAATTTTATTTTTTTAGCGTTTTAGGCTCCTTTTTCATAGGGTTATATACACTTATTTATATTAATTCAATACAAAATAACCATGTACTTAGGTAATGTTTTCAACGTCACAAATACTCACTACTTTTTGTGGCGAGTAAACTGTAAAAATAATCAAAAATAGAAGCAAGAGAAAAAAAAAGGAGTGACATATTTTGCAGAATAGTTGATTACATTCATATTAAGCACATCTCAGAATAATACATGAACTTTTGTCACATAGCTTTAAAGTATATAGACATTTCAAAGAAGAGCAATGTCATCGGATAGAGTTCCAATTTTTTTAACCTCTTTTAATTGTGGGAAAGAAGTTTCAGGTATTTTTGATTCAAATTCATATAAATATGAGAACTTTGTTAATAATTTGCATAAGATTCTTCCGACAGAGATCCCGATATTTTTTGCATTTGGGTTCCAAGAACTTTGCTCAGTAATAGACGGATCATTTCAAAACATTGTCCAAGAACATTTCTTGAAACCAGCAACCAAGATTCTTGTTGATACGTTGAAATATAAATATGGAAATAGTATGGATTTTGATATTGTCGCATCTATCACTTCGGGTGCTATCGGCATGGTATTGATCAGTCACGGTACTCGAAACGTACAATGGGATTTCAATAATATCAGTACCGCAAAGTCCGGAAAAGGATTGTTCTTTTCGAGCTTGAAAGGGTCCTGCGGCATCAGATTTACAGTTAAAAATAATTATAATGATAAATCCGCAGAGTATACTTTAGCTTGCTGTCATTTGAATGCAAATGAAGGACCTGCAAACTGGAAAAGAAGAAATACGGATTTGATTCAGTTGATGAAATCATTAAGATTTAAGGATGGATTTGGAATATTGAAACCCGAATCGCATTGCTTTATTTTAGGTGATTTGAATTACAGAGCAAAGATAAATGTTTTACAGCAGGACAATTTTTCAGATAAAGATATAAATGAAGAGCTTTTCGAATCTGTTGATGAACTCACCATCTCCCGTATTACCAAGAGGGAGATTTTTCACGGATTTGACGAAGCAACTATCAAGTTCAAGCCAACTTATAAATTTTTCGAAGGGTCCATTGATGAATATAATTTGAAAAGAGTTCCATCATGGTGTGATCGAATTCTTTATTTGAAATACAAGGATCATGTTAAAGTGTTGAGATATGATTCAGTACCAGCGATAACATTATCGGACCATAAACCGGTGTATCTTTACATAGAAGTTCCATTGAAAGCACCGGAGAATGAATTGATTGCACCTGATGGTACTCTTTTAACTTCGATTGGTTCTTTTTCGACAGGCTACTCATTTCTTCCCAGTGTGTTCGATGGCTTTATTGATTCAGTTGTTACTTCTCTGAGTGATTTCCTTATAGGTTGGGGATTATATTTCACTACAGATTCCGATGGTCGTAAGTACTTCTTTGTTGTTGTGTTTTTAGTTGGCGTATTTATTTCACTCTTTAGTTAAACAGCCTTTATGATTCTCTGTGTTTTCGAGACAGTCGGTCTATTGCTTTCACATTGCAAAAGAAGCGCACACAAATTCTATTTTTTTTCTTTGCTAGTCTTTAGAACTGCTTTTCTTGACAATACTTCAGATTTATGACAGGGTCTATTGAGACAAAAAAAATGCAAATAGAATAACAGCTCATCGTCATTTTTTCTATTTAGGTTTAAGATTAAAGCGAAATTTAATACAGAAGTCATTTTTCCGTTTCAAAGTATTCTTATTTTAATGGCTAAATTAACAATGAAGAAGTATTTGTTTTTTAAGATGTATTCTTTCAAGGAAGAAATCAATAATGATGATTTCATTGTCTTTGACAAGTCACCTAATCTTGTTATAGATGGTTTATTTAACAAAAGATTTTAATTACATTTATTTTTTAGAATATGACAGGCAGAATATACATGTGAAGCATCTCCTAAAAGGTTATAAGACTTATATTAACATCGATTATTTCATTGTTAAAAATAAAATTTTCTATTTTAACAATGTTTGTTATTATTATGTTTCTTCCAAAGATTTTGAATTAGTAGAATTATTTGATTACCTTGGTCTTTCTTCGATAAGTCGTAGTAGTATTTTTGAAGCAATTTTGGATAATAGTATATAATTTATATTTCATTTATGTAAATTTATATATGCAATTGAAAATATTTATAATTTTGTATTGGGTTCTTTCTAAATATTTATTTGGATTTTGAAATAGTACAAAATATAAGTGTTCTTTGTATTTTCTATTGAGAATTGTCAGAAAAAAATTATGACATATTTTATTCATTCCCAAAATTTTCTTCTCCATAATGATTACTCCTATCATATTCTAAGATAATCTCGTATTCTGTTTAAAAAGCCCGATAACAGATTTAATAGTTCCGATATTTGTATACCAATTGTTTTAATAACATTTGATAATTAGGTATTAGTTTACAAAATAATCTTACATATGGCAACGCTTCGTTACATTCCTGATTTCGCTGATTTATATGCGAGTTAGAAACATTTACTAAAAATTATCAAAATACTTCAGCATTGAAATGTGGATTTAACTTACCAAATTTTTATGTATCTATTAAATGAACTTAGCGGAAAAGCAAATGCAATTGTTTAAAAATTATTCTATTTTATTTTAAGAAAATAGACAGATATAAGCTTTCAAACCTATTATTTAAAGTAATATTACAATGTATACCTTTGATTAAATCTTCATTTTTATAATTGGTTGCCTATTTACATGTGCGTGCTTGATATAAAATGTTAGCTGAGAGGATCTAAGAATATTAATAACGAAAAAAAAAAGTATTCAGTCATGAAAATTCATGAAAATTTAATTCTCAACTATCAGAATTCATCTATTTCAAAAATTGTTCTATATAGTACCTATTTATATCAAACCACCAAAAATGAGCATGTTATCTCGTTTAAACAAGATAAGTGGACTTAAGTCCTCGAACCTTAGTCCATTTAAGAGAGTGATTAACTTAAGTTGTGATAATATTATTACTCAATCTGTTTACATCAGATATTATGCTACAACTGAAAGTTCTACATCAGATATAAATTTCCCTAAGCTTGACGAAAAATGGATTAAACGGTGGGAATCTCTCAAAAATTCATCAGAATCATTGAGAAAAATAGACTCAAATAAAGAAAAGTTCTATCTTCTTTCCATGTTTCCTTATCCATCTGGTATGCTTCATATGGGCCATTTACGTGTCTATACCATTGTTGATGTGTTGGCAAGATATCATCGTTATCAGGGGAAAGAAGTTATAAATCCTATGGGATGGGACTCGTTTGGTTTACCTGCAGAAAACGCAGCTATTGAAAGGAAAATCAATCCAAAAGACTGGACAGTATCCAATATTGCAAAGATGAAAGTTCAATTAAAAAGGATGGCATCTTCATTTGATTGGGAAAGAGAACTAAGTACATGTGATAAAAAATATTATAGACATACTCAAGAGATCTTTCTTTGGATGTATAAACATGGACTTGCTTACAAGAAATTACAAGAGATCAATTGGGATCCTGTAGATATGACCGTGTTGGCAAATGAACAAGTTGATGCGAATGGTAAAAGTTGGAGAAGTGGTGCTCAAGTTGAGAAAAAATTGTTGAATCAATGGTTTTTGAAGATTTCTGAATTTGGAAATGAATTAAGTGATGATTTACAAAAGTTAAAAAATTGGCCTTCAAAAGTTAAACTAATGCAAAAAAACTGGATTGGCAAATCTGTTGGTGCCAATATCAAATTCCCAAATTTCAAATCATCTAATGCTGATGACTGTATTGAAGTGTTTACTTCAAGACCAGATACTCTTTTTAGTGTTCAATATATTGCTGTATCTCTTGATCATAGTGTTACTGCCGGTGCTGCATCGTGTGATCCAGAATTAGCAAGATTTATCCAACTTTCAAAAGCTAAAGAGTCCGTAAATTCTTTCAATCATAGAGATTTTGAAATAAAAGGTAAGGAAGGCTATTTGATTAAAGGTTACTCTGTAAGAAATCCTATCAATGGAGAAGAAATTCCTGTCTTTGTAGCACCATATGTTTTATCTACTTACGGTCATGGTGCTGTTATGGGATGTCCAGCTCATGATGACAGAGATTTCGACTTCTGGAAAAAGAATTGTCCTAATGAAAACGTTGTTTTAACAGTTGTACCAAAAAATAACAAAGGTGATGTTAAATTACCATATACGGAAAAATCTGGTATTTTATCTAATGTTCCAGAAAAATTTGAAGGCTTAAATATCAAAGAGGCTGCCAGTTTAATAATTGAGACACTAGACGCTGCGCATCTTGGAGAGAGAACCGTTAACTGTAAGCTTCGTGATTGGTTAATTTCTAGACAACGTTACTGGGGTTGTCCAATTCCAATAGTTAAATGTGATGATTGTGGTTTAGTTCCTATCCCAGAAGAAGAGTTACCTGTAGAATTACCGGAAAATATCAAGTTCACAGGCAAAGGTAATCCATTAGATAATCACGAAGAATTCAAGAACTGCAAATGTCCAAAATGTTCCAAGCCTGCCACCAGAGAAACAGATACTATGGACACGTTCATGGACAGTTCTTGGTATTATTTTAGATTTCTTGATCCCCTTAACAGTAAAGAACCTTTTAATGCTGAGAAGATTGACAAACTTATGCCTGTTGACCTATATATTGGTGGTATTGAACATGCAATATTGCATTTATTGTATTCTCGTTTCTTTGCTAAGGTTTTTACTAAAATTGACAAATGGCCTGCAGGAAAACTTCAAAGCGGCGAACCTTTTAAAAGATTAGTCAGTCAAGGTATGGTTCATGGGAAGACCTATATTCATCCAGAGACCAAAAGATTCCTTAGACCAGACTTGGAGCTAACTACAGACAGTAATAATCAGGTTATTATGAAAGATTTGGATAAAGTTACAGGTGAACCATTAGTTCCAGAAGTAACATTTGAAAAAATGTCGAAACTGAAATATAATGGCGTGGATCCAGTAAAGTTCATCGAAAAGTATGGTGCAGATGCTACAAGGGCTCATATGTTATTCCAAGCACCAATAGATATGATTTTATTTTGGGATGAACAAAAGATCAGTGGTGTTCAAAGATGGATGAAGAAGGTTATTAAATTACATGATAAGGTGTTAAGTGAAACAGAACTTCTGAAATCTAAAAAAGAATACAAAGATTTCCAAGAGGTAATGAATGAATGCAGTTTTAAGAATAATGATGAGATCACTAAGGATGATGCGCTGACCAAGGTTTTTAACAGTATTCAAACTTATTTGAAACAAACAGATGAAGCTTTTAATAACACCCTTTCACTTAACACTGTTATCTCAGATTATATGAAATTAACAAATGATTTGATAGATTACAGTAAATTAAAAACCAGAAATTCTGACTTGTTATTTGATGGTGTCATGAAACTAATTATTATGATGTCCCCAGTAGTGCCAATTATCACGGAGGAATTATTCGAAAAAACCTTGACACACTTCAATATTGTTGGGACTTCAATTTTCACTGATACTAAGTGGCCAGAAGTATTACCGAAAAAATTCAACAAGGCTATTAAGTATAAGGTCATAATCGACGGCAAGTTCAGATTCAATTATCCATCTTTGAATTTCCGGGATATCATTGGTAAGAGAATGGATGATGAAAAGGAACAATACGAAATCGGTATGAGATTCTTGAATGAAATGAAAGAAAATAGTAGCGGATTCAGAGAGAAAGATATTCATTTGTTAAATGGTATGACAAATATAAAGAAAATCATTATCAGACCTGGTACATTTTGTTTTGTAACCAAATGAGTCCAATGCTAGTAGATAGAATAAGCTTTATCTTGTACATATATTATTCTTTATATTATTAAATAATTTCTACGTAGAAATGGTTTTTCATTACCTTTTCAAATAAATTTTGAATAACAGAAATTCATTAGCATGACTCATACGAGTCAAATGCACAAAAGAAATACAGCTTTCATTCTTGAAAAGAAGCATGATCGACTGAATTGTACTAAGCATAATCATATTGTCAGTCCCTACGTATAAAGCATAATTAGTTCTGAACCGAGGAAAAGGAATTAGTCCTCATTGTTAACGAATCCCAAACTTGTTTATATTTTACATTAATATAATACAAAAATTCATAAAAATATAAAAGTATTGAAGACATAAAGTAAATATTTATCTGAATATGTGTGAAATTATTGAATATTGAACTTTTGTTTCAACTCCGCGTTTTCATTCTTAGCGGCTTCCAATTGGTCCAGCAAAGATTTAATATACATAGAAGCCAATTCAACTGTTGTAGCTTTAGAAGGAACAGCTATCGTACTTGTCAAATATTCTGGTAATAAAAGAGCCAAGTCGTGAATTGCAATGTTCATTCTGTCTCTTCTTCCTTTTTCAGCTTCTCTATGTGATGATTTCTTTGCTGTTCCTTCTTTTGATTTTTTTGGGTTCTGATCGCCATCAGATGTCAAATTTGAAGTACCTTTGTTTTCATTCTTAGATGTATTATTCTGAGGTGGCAAGTTCAACTTGAACTGAGACTGATGGGCTATCACTGAATCCATGATACTTTTATGGCCACCTGTTCCTGCAGCTACTGCCTTGGACTTATATGTTTTGAAAGATGAGAATGCCACCGTTTTTTGTAGCACCGATTGTTGCTGCACCTGTTGTGGTGCCGCAGAAGCATTTTCTAAAGACAGTGATGAAACTTTACTCAAAGACGAAGGGCTAGGAGTAGCCTGGAACGTGATTTCTCGGATAGGTAGCTTATCTTTACTAGAAGATGTTCCATTGCTATTTACTGAACTACCAGCTAAAGAGTTGGAAGCGGATGACGTTTTTCTTCTTACCAGATTCTTAGATTTATTTTTCAAATTCATTAATGTTGCAGGGGTTACTGGATGTTGCTGGTCAATTTCATTTATGCCTGTGGTTGAAGAATTAGCGGTATCTGAATCTTTATAACTTGATGTATGAACACAATTATTTACTCTTGTTGCATCATTTGGCATGCTATGAAGGCTTGTAGTGGAGTTATTAAGTGATGATTCGGAGTAAATCTTTCTATCAGAACCCATCGATAAATAATCATTAGTCTGTGCATTGCTGGGAAGCGAAAAGTCTCCTAAATCATTCAAATCAATAGAATATGAGTTATTCTTACTATTCTCTATTCCGCTAAACATGCTTGATTCTTTGGAAATAGCATCTGTAGTTATATTTGGATGCCTTTGAGCTATATCTGCTTTGATGACAGGTGAGTTATTTCTGGAATTCTTTGAAGTACTTGTCACAGTTTGTTTTAATATCCTACCGGTGTAATTTTTCGAGGTTCTTCTGGAATTTGCAGTAGATGATGAAATCAGCTTTTTGTGTCTAGTATTAGGTCCTGTATTTGAAGAAGAACCACTACCCATAGTTGCTGCAACTGCATTTGCCATATTAAAGTCGTTGATAGTGAAAAAGGACCCAGGAGATGGATTATTGCTCACTGGATTAATAGCTGGTGATGTTAAAGGAGTGAAAAACCCCTGTGTCAAGTCAGACGTGTTGAAAGGATCATGTGAGTTCACATTTGGAGTCGGATGCATTATACTCTCAAGAGGAGTCATAGCTGGGCTTATCAATGGGGTAAAGTATTTGCTTGAGTGTGTACTTCCAGCAATGTTGTTAGTAGTATTTTGACTATTGTTAGCATACTGAGAAAACTGGCTGTGACCAGCATTACTGGCTAAACTCTGATGTGGGAACTTTGGAGGGTTCATGTTATTGTACTGTTCGTGCATCGGCTCACTGCTGCTATGTGCTGATTGGTGGTTGTCCTCACCTTGACTCATGCCATTTGTTGAAGGAGCCCCACTTTCGGTAGTTAATGATGCTTCATTTATCACCATAGAACTTACATGATTATTGGTATTGCTGGCGTTTTCTGTGTTGTCTGAAGGTGACGAAATGATATTTTCTGAGGCAAGATCAAGAGTAGTCCATTTCTGTAAGTTTTGCAAGTAGTACGCGGTCGCCTGATCCGACTGTTCTTGCTGAGGATTCATGTTTGACAGATTTTCGTTGAGTATTTCCCGCGGATCAATGTTTTCCTGATTTATTGACTGCTGTAAAATACCGTGGCTTGCATTATGGCCAGGCGAGGGTGTGCCCTGATTGCTGCTGTTATCTTTGAAGATATAGTCAGGTGAGTTGAAGTCAATCCAGTGTGTATTGTCCATGGGCTTCGATGCTTGGTTTAGATATGTTTGTTCACTACTAATATATAGACATACATGTGTATCCTTCCTAGAGAGCTGTGTATATGGGCAAACTATCGAAAATATGGAGAAAACAAGTGTGATGCTTGTTGTGACTATGGCTTTCAAGTTGTTTGCTGAGCGATCGGCTAGGCAAAATGTTGCAAAATGAGTAATAGTTGGAATAAAAAAAGATGAATATCGGGAATTACTGATCTTTCACCTGTAGGAACCTCTTATGAGCTCAGTCTTATATCGAAGCAGTGTAATTTCTGTGGTTTCCTATTGTGATCAGTATGTATAGAAAAAAATTATGGAAAAAAAAAATTGTAATAATAAAATGGCTTAGTCTTTTGTTTTCTACTTGATGCCTATTCAAAATATTCATAGAAAGTACTAGTAAGCAGGTACTGGTAAGTCAGAATCACATGGGACACACATGCTATGATTATTAAGTTTAAATAGACCAGTTAGCTGGTCACACTGGATAATCTAATTTTGAGGCAGATGACTCGTCTCAACAACAGCAATATTTGGCCAAATCAGGTAAGAAACGTGCACATGAATTTTTAATGATGAACCTAGTATTTTTTTTCTTGTCTTTTCTTTGCTTTGGCTACTTACTGCTCCGGATTGCGGCCTTGAAACACCTGTACATTCGAAAGCTTAGGGGTAAAGGTTGTTAGTTTTCCATGTACCGTTGTATGACTGTTTACACTTATGTGTGTGAAGATGTAACATTGTAAATATGTATTAAGGTTCTAATATAGCGATGTACGTGTATAGTGTTACTTTTTCGATGATAAGAGTCTTTTGCCTATACGATTATCGATAGACTCTGCGACAGAGTGAAAACCAGATAGCCTGAATATATATTATGTTTATTGATATGTATATATATAGCTATCCCCCTTACGTTTGCAAATCTGGCTCTTTTTTTATCAGTGCACACATCACCTAATTGGCGAGCAATTGTATCATGATGTAGACCATGGACACACCGCCAAAGACTGTCAAAAAAATATCTGACTTGTTGACACTGCCAAGCGCCTTGTAGTGCAACATTGGCGGATACATGTAAACTAACGGGATACAGGCAAAGCATCCGATGAAGGACACAAACTTGTCAAGGTTGTTGGAACCATAATACGCAATTACAGCGCAACCGGCAACGGATCCCATTCTAAGAATGTTTTTACTCCATTTAATCTTAGGGCTAGTTTTACCACCGCTGAAGTTCTTACCAAAAATTCTATTCTCAACAATTTTGATTACAGGGAATAATTGTAGCGGCGCGGATAATAAAATAGCCAAGGAGTAAAACAACTGGATGAGATTCACAAATACGGAGTCCTGTGGTAAATTCAAAATAATCACAGTGTTGACATCCGATCCATATGTAGAATAGCATAATATACCCACGGTCAACATCAAAACTGTGACTGTAGCAATGACACTCATCAAAACCTTAGGGAATTTCTTTGGCTCAATCATGGACTCCTGAATAGGAATAATTAAGCCAATACCTTCGAAGGCAAAAATTGCCACACCAATAAACATCGACCAGTCGCTATTAAACATTTTTACATCACTGGACATTCCCCGTTGTTTAACAAAATCAACAAATGAATAGTAAATGATCATTATCAACCCAAATATGATGAAAAAATTAGCAATTAAAGAACTTAACGATAATTTTGTGATGTTTCTCACTAAAGATAGTGGCATAAATATCAATACTTGAACTAAAATTAAAAATCCCATGCCAACATTCTCGTTTAGCATATTTTTCAAAAATGCTTGCAAATTGGTCGCTGTAAACACTAAATAAGTAGCAACGAATCCAAGTTGGGAAATAATAATGGAAAAAATAATTAGAAATTTCATTCTAACTCCAAAGAGCTTCATACCCATATCCCCAAACGATGAGACATTTATAATGTCTTTAGTTCTGATCAATAAATAGTAACACCAGTAGGAATAAATGGCAAAAAAAACCAATACAATGGAGGAAAATAATAATCCACCATTTAAAAATCCTTTTGGAAGGAATAAAATACCAGATCCAACAAAACTTTTCAACAATAGAAAGTATGCTTTCACCGGTGTTGCAGTGCGTTTCTCTACCGATCTTGCAGTTATAACAGTACCTCTGGTACCGTTAAGCTGAGAAGTCAAATTACTACCAGTGCCACTATAAAATTGTGCCGAAGATCTTCTAGAGTTATTCCCACTTGTTTCTCCTAATAAAGGTGAACTTTCTTCATCATAAGGTTTTGCCAATTCTTGATTTAAATCACATGCTTTGAAATCATCATCTTCCAAGCTTTCACCTGCAAAATGACCGTATATACTTAAAAATTCCATAAAATTTTTTGTTAAAAACAATTCAGTTGAAGCGGCTAAATTATGATTACCAGCACCAGAGTTCTCATCATCACCATTTATCAACTTTTTGGTTTTCTTAACTATGAATTCTCTTCTAAATCCCCCGGGAACATTAATACCACTTGCAGATGATCCACGGCGTTCTGAGAATGAAAATGATGAAGATCTTCTTAATCCTCTGCCATCACTTTTAATGCTACTATTTCCACTGTCAGATTCCATGGTTATTGGACTTCCACTAATCATATTATTACTATTACTGTTATTATTGGTCATGACGCTACCGTTATGGAGAGGACTGTTACTGCCTGCGTATTTGTACAAATCCCTAGTCATATCACCACCTGGTAAGCTCAAACCGCTGTCTTCGCTAACAAGATGTTTATGGACTTCATTTATCAAGTACGAATCCTTCACATTCACAGAAAAGTCTGGAATTAATTCATTATCTACTTTAGAGGCGTCATGATTATTAAACGAATTACTATGAAGCGATGTATTTGAAGGACTTAAATGAATTGATGACATCTTCGTTGGTGTTGAAAGTAGCTTTGCAGTGCTTAATTTACGGCTGGACGAAGGTGTTCCCATTGGCAGCAGCATCTGAGCATTGCTATTGGAATTGCTACTACTTCCTTTAGCGATTTGTTTAGGTTGAGAATAGGACATCTTTATGAAATCAAAAAAAAAAAAATTAAAGTCAGAAATGAATGGAAAAATAAATTAAAAATCGAGCAAATAAAACAAATTAAGAAAGGAAGACAGGATTAAGAAAAGGTTCTTCGGGAGAATTAATTAGTTTTTCAAGTCTAACAAGCAAGTGAGTGTTTCAACAATCTTCTTTTTTTTACTATACTACTATAATGCCTCTATATAATTAGTCTTATCTAGTAATAGAATATAGTAATAATATACTTGTACAAATACAGTGGTTCTTATCAGAAACTTTAACTGTATTTCAAATAGAATATCTCATAATAAAATTTTTCTAATTATTTTTTTTTCCTTTTTGTGGTCTCCACTGCCGACAAAACAATTGTTTGTACTTTTTATTTACTATTCGCATCCCAGAAAAATAAAAAACAAGATTCGCGTTGTTATATCTGCGAGGTAGTACAATAAAAAGCAAAAAGGCTAGCTACCTGCAATGCTGAAAGGATGTATTCAACTACAGAACAGACGTCTGTTGGGTATTCTATAAACATCAACGTATAATAGCTAATAGTATACAATTTCTAATCTATCAGTAAAAAAAAATTAAGGATACATAAAGTCTGGATGAGAGGAAATGTTTTCTTCTCGAAAATCATTAGTATGGATGATTAATCTCCCTTCTTCACAAGGTTATAAAATATTATCATTTGAAGGATATGGCAAATGAGTGGCATGATTTGCTTTATCATATACGTGCGTAGTCGTAGTGTGTGCGTTGCTGGTAGATGCCATTAATGGCGTTTTTGCATAATCTGATTCATCGTACGGTGCCCCAGACTCATGGTCCTCTTCTAAGACCTTTGATTTTCCTGCTCCTGCAGGAACATTGGAGAATCTTCCACTTGCTCCTCTAGTCTTGGCCTTCTTGCTTCCAAACAATGGCAGAACATACAATGAATTCCTACTGGAAGATTCGTGTGTAGAAACACCGTCGCCCAGTCCGATTAATGGAGAGCTTGCTGTAATTTCGCCGGCGCCTTGATCATGTACTGTTGCAGCACTGGCTTGTACTTCAGGTAATCTTGTACTTCTTTGACTTGATGCCTGAGGAGATCCTGAATTTCTAAGCATAGACGGTGATTGGTTTCGAGTTGATGCTGGAGATTGTATTTCTGAATCAAAAGGTGTATGGATTTCAGATAGCCTAATGCTTTTTCTAACTAAATCGCTATCAGACGGCGGTTGACTAGGGTACATCATAGAGGTATTGTATGGCTTAATAGTTTGATTCATAGTATTTTGTTGACCTTTTGCAGGATCAAAACGGAATATGTCTTGGTTATTATTGCTGTTATCATATAAACTAGCATCGTAGTGCGCTGTTGGAAATTGTGGCGACGCTTCCTTCATACCGGTAAGAATCTCAGTATTCTTCGGATACATTATATTCGAATTTTCACTGGTTACTAACTTTGAAACATCTGGTAAATTGACCCCTTGTTTTTGCTGTTGTTGTAAATATTCTTCTGGGTTGAAAGCTGTAATACCTTGCAAGTTTTGATCTTCAAACGGATTTCTAGGAGCTAGATTTTGCATTTCGTATGCATTATTATTGTTACCATGAGCAGAGGTCAAGTTATTCATCTTATTATTGTATGGTTGATAATACTGGCCTTGATAATCCGGATAAGATGACTGATCTTGATTAGTATTAATCACATTAAACGGAATAGCCGGTTCGCCTAAATGATCTTCTGTGGGCGATGCCAAATTATTAGCTCTATTGTAAGCATGTTGATTAGCCTCCATAATATTCTCAGGTAACTCATCAGTCTCAAACTGATTTGATGTGGAAATATTTTCCGTTTGTAATCTTTGTAATTCTTCCTCTTTGCGTCTGCGGACTTCCTTCTCTTCTTCGTAAATTTCTCTTCTTATCTTTAATCTCTGAAGCTGTTCCTTTGCTTCTTCTTCCTCTCTATCCTTCTCCTTTCTTGCAAGTTCTCCATCTGATCCAAAGCGTTCTTCGCCATATGTATATAATGGGTTATTATCTTGTCTATTGTAAACTTGAGACGGAAGCGGTGCTGATGCAAGATCTGGACCTGTATGGTTACGGGTGTAAATATCACTGTTCATTGCAGGAGCTTGTTGATACCCTACATTATTATAATATGGAGCAGGTGGGGGTGGTGGAGGCGGAGCTTGTTGGCGATGGTGGTCGTTACCAGAACAACATGAACACATGGAGGATAAACAGCAGAAGAGTGATGAAGCCGTGGTTACACCACAACACATACAACGCAAGAGGCCTCCGAATAACCAAATAAATAGCAAAGCCCCCACAACTATTAGCACAATTACAACAATCTTGCACACATGGTTATCCATACATGTGTCCCATGATTTGAAAGAGTCGATGGTAGATGTTGTTTCACCTCTTCTGAATATATTCTGGCCTGCTAATGCGTTTATTGTTGAAAGAATAGCTGGCGGAGTTGAAGCAGACAAGGCACAGGTTAGCTTGTCCTGGATCAGTGGCATGATTATTTGCTTATGGGAAAATTATTCTTATATTATTAATATTAAGATGAGTGACTTGACTTCTAAAACTTATATTATCTCTTCTCAGGAAGGCTGATTTCAATTATTTGTATTGAAGTAATTTGCTATCCAGTAACAAAGTACAAGTGGATGTATAAAAGATATCAGGTGGTTTATTTTTATCTATGAGTAGCCAATTAATGAAAATATAACATCATAATATCACTAGAGATGAATCATGAAAACTTCTTTATTTGGCTACCTTTTTTTTTCTATTTCGTTTTTTTTTCTTTTTACTTTTTTTTTGTGTGAGTCTCAGCATTTTCCATGTTGGAATTGAAGTGCTATGATTTTGGACCTACCCCAATTTAGTAGAAAAAGATTAGACGCGCTCTCGCAGCCCGCTATATGACATCGTATTGTTTAGACGAAAAGCTAAAAATAGGTCAATCACTTTGCTTCAGTATGAGATTAAAAGCAGGTACAACTGTGGATTTTTGAAATATCAGTAGAAGCAAGAAACCATTTCCGCCTGATCTTGAAAACAATGTAATTTCTTTCATATTTAATCATACTTTATAAGCTAATGAATCATTTGTTGGTAACAAGTGCATCTACTAAATAAGTAAGCTCTATTGGAGGACCCTTTGGAGAATATCTCCTTGAAATCCTGCTTACGATTTTCAATGAAGAAAATATCTAAGGAGGTTGAATAACTTATCAATGTGGATACTTCTGGAAATATAGGGTGGTCTCGCCCGAAGCAGCTCTGAGATATTATTGTTCATATTAATTGGAAAGAGGCAGGCTGTACTATCTATATTTCGACATAAATAATATATACATATATATATATATGTATCTGTTGTGAGATATAATTTACGAATATCTAGGAAACACGGACTACTTATATTGTTGCTTTTACTGTACGTGTGACATGTTTACTTTACTATTAAGTAATTTATTTACTCTTATAACTTGTTTACTTATTCACCTTTGTATAGCCTCCTTTTGCACGGCTTAGCTTAGAGCACGTGAGCAATCCTCATCTTGTCTCGAAAGTTAACTGTCGTTGCATAGGTTCACATTTCCTCATCAGAATGACAACAGGAAAATTCCGTAGAACGAGAAATTAAAGTGTTCACCTAATTATGTATTGATTCTTTTGATAAACAGGTAGGTGGTCAAAATTTGGACAGAGATTTTACCAAAAAATGACGCCAGGTAAAAACATGAAAAATAGACAATGATAAATTCATGTTTTTTTCAATAAATATTTCAACAAATAAATATAGTAACTATCGGTTCTGTAACTGGTTGATGCTGACGTAATAAACTATTAATTTCTATCAATATCTAATATCATTTGAAAAACATTAGAATTAGACGTAGAAGAAGCCAAAACTAATGGACCTAAATCATCATAACTAACTTCTAGGGAATCTAATATTGGCAAATAAATATTGCACGCTTTAAACTCTTTATTATTTAGAATGTAAAAATCATCTAAAATCAAATTACCAAAATTATAAAATAAATGCTTAACTATATCTAGTTCACTTGAAACATCCACATAACAGAAAGTTTTTTCGGCATAATCATCTGTATAATTATCATACCTAAAAGAGTTATAAGTGAATACATAAACTTTATCAGATAATATCTTTTCATCTTGTGATTTGTTAAAACCGTTTATAAATGAATGTTTAGAAATTTCATTTTTATCATAGATAAAATAGTCGAATTTTATATAAAACTTATTTCTATAAAATAAATCATTTATAATATCTTCATATGAATTCACGTCAACTTTTAAATAATTATCAGGAATATATCTTTTATTATTAGGAAACACATAAGCTAAGTGCTTGTATTTTGAAAAAGAGTCAATCTTTTTGTATGATAGCAATAAATTTCTATCGATTATCTCTCCACCAAAATATATATAATAATCTGTAATAGAATATAATTTATTTTTAGACTTAAATTTAGACATAGAATTAGCATAAATATAATCCAATATATCTTCTTGAACTCTAATATAAATATGTTGATCTGCCTCTATATCTAAATCAACTTTCATTTTATCTAAAACAAAAATTGGTTTAAAACTTATTTTATTTTCAAACAAAGACTCTAAATAAAATATATCATCCACTCTATCCATATCAATATTAAAATAATTGCACAAACTCATAGTAAAATTTCTAACTTGTAGCTTTTCATTAAAATATGTGAAATAAATTTGACTAAACTTCTCTTTATCGAAAGATAATAAGGAACTAGATAACTGTATAGGCATAAGCTTTACATAAGAAAAATTAGATTTAACAAATGGCTTTTCACCATTGTAATATATAAGGAACTTCATTTTATTATTGGTAGTAGCATTCCGTGAAGAAGAATTAACGTTTCCGATGATTTGATTAGGATCATATGCTCCAGTAGAAACATTACCCTTGCTTTCATCAGTAATAACAGTATCATCAGTAATAGCAGTATCCACATCAGTAATAACAGTATCTATGTGCTTAGTTAAATTTAGAGCTTCTAAACAGTTGAAAAGTTTATCAAATTTCTTATTGAATTCGGTCTTCATAAGCTTGAACTCGGTCTCCATGGATTTAAGCTCTTCTTCCAATTGAATGATTCTATCAGAATGATTAGAGCGATTGGACTTGAATGGATCCAAACTATCGTTGTTCGAATCGCTTTTCATCTTGACTTTGGTAGGAGTCATTTTCGGATTATCTATAATCCTAATTTAATGAATATTGTAAGTTCTTTTTCAATGATTAATGAAATAGTTAATTTAAGTATTAATATTGTTATCGAATTTTTCCCTTTTTATATTCTAATTTTTTCGTCGTGAAACGTAATATTCACCTTCTTTCTATTGGTCTTATACTTGCATATATACGCGTCGTCATACATATTATATGTTCGTTTGTTATATTTTTATACTATTATTATTATATTTTTCATATTGTTATTTCTTAGGATATAGCGATAATATCTTGACATTAATCATCCCAGAAAAAGCTCAATACGTAGATCAAAAGATTTGCGGTGCATACCAAAATTTGATCCTTTCTAGTTCGTGCTAGAAGCAAAGAACGCATTTTTTTTTTTTTTTGCAAAAGAAGGTGGTTTATAATAAATTTCTCTGTTTGTTTGTCGTTAAAACAGAAAATTTTGGGTAGAGTTATGTGCGCTTACTTTTTAAATCCGTATACTAAGAAAAAAGGAAACCTATGAGCGTGAATGTTCCTCATGGCCCAATGGTTAAGGCACTCGACTACGGAATTGAGGAAAACATTTCTCACTTGTTGCTATCGAGGGATTCCAGGTTCGAATCCTGGTGGGGAAGAAGCAACACAATTATCCAATGCTCTAAGCATTAGATAATCTTTTTTTGTAACAATGCTAAAGTAAAAAAAAACAAGTAGTAAAAGCATATATATTCTACTAAATTAAAAATCCAGTATCTCTGTATTGAAATAACTATTATGTACATGCCATGTATCGAGGTCCAAGTTAAGTATGCATTAAACTATGTACAATTGATTTACGTGAACTGGATGAATTCTACTTGACTGCAAGCCAATTCAATAAAATTCTTGATACTTTTTAACATAGTACCCCAACGACAAAGTACCCAAGGTGGTCAAAATAATAGGAACTGGCTTCTTAAATTTGACAGGCAAACCTCTGGAGATACCACCAGCCAATAATAAGGCAGAAGAACCAGTGGCGACTTCCAAACCGTAGTCAGCATTCTTGTGCAACAAGTAGCCAGCTGTGCCGAAAAGAGCTGACAAAGCACCGCCAGCAATCAAGGATGGCAATGACTTCTTGCGCATGTAGCCCATACCACCACCAATCAAACAAAGGGCACTTAATGTGTAACTTGGATGTTCCATTTTATTGTAATTTTTTTAGCTTAACTATCCAGGATGACTTATGACTAGAATTCAATCAATTCTAACGTACTGGACAGAGTTGGGTTTGAAGTTAGTCTGTGTGGCGAGCCAACTCAAAACAACGCACAACGAAAAGAGAAAGCTCTTTCATATCCGAGCGTTTTCTCCTCAGATTTCGGCTACTGGTGATTTTTGATAGTATAAAACCGGGCTTCATAATGTCTTTGTGCGCTCAGTGTTCACATTGAATTTCAACATGATTCACCAAAAAGAGGTAAGCAGACATGTATTACATCTGTAATCATCTATAATCTTGCTGAAAGCTCCTTTTTGTGAGTTCTTTACTTCTAATACTATTTTTCTTCATTCTACGAAATGTTCACACAATGTTCCAGAGGAACGACATTCACAAAAGAAAACATTAAATGGATTATATTAGCTAACTATATTTACAAAACTCTGCAGACTAATATCACCATTAGTATGCATAACCAGCATTAAATATATACACAAAAAGTAAAAGAAAGAAAAACAAAAATATAAACAGCTGAAGAGAAAGGCTACTGCAAACTTAAATTTCTATAACATATTTCCTTTTTAGTAGGATCCTTTTAGAAGTCGTAGCTTTCATTGTCAGAAGAGCGTTTGTAACGATCACCGTTCTGTCTTCTATTATTACCTCTCTGCTCGTACTTCTTCTTCTGATAACTATTACCAAAGCTACGACGATCGTTGTCGCGACGATCGTTAGTAGAATAGCGACGGCTATTATTACCGTGATCCCTGTTGTAGCTACGACGGCCAGAACCTTGTGACATATCATCACCTTCATCATCTTCATAAACCCGCTTATTAGGTCTAAAAGATGAACTAAACACTTCACGGTAGACACTACTGTTCATACCCAAAGCACGGTTAGCAAAATCTTGATTAACATAAAGCTTTTCCTCGGTCTGCAATAACTTTCCATAAGCAGAGACCGTGGCTTTGGCTAAATCAACCATTTTTAGGTTGAAGGCGTTGCAAATACTCTTGAAATAACCTAATTGTGATACAATAACTTGTCTAACGCAATCAGCATTCTTTGGCTTGTCCGAATCATAACCGTCAACTTGTTTAATCGGGAACCCAAATGACGGGTTGGATGTTATCTTTGAAACAGCTTCTTCAATGGATTCATCCTTAACAATATCTGCGTAAGAAAATTCATTCACAAATTTGACTTTACGTTTGTATAACTCATTCAAACCACGCTTTTCACCGTTGACAATGAAAAGAATTGCATTACCCTTTTCAGCAGAACCCCTAGCAGTTCTACCAATTCTATGAATATAGTCAGCAGATTGACTTGGCAAGTTAACTTGAATAACATCAGAAACATTAGGAAAATCCATCCCTCTGGCACCAACATTAGAAGTAACTAAAATACTTACTTTTTCTTTGTTTTTAAAGTCTCTAACAGCAGAATCACGTCTAGCTTGTGTTAATTGGCCATGAAATTCAATTACATTGATAGCATCTTTGTTAACTTTGTTAGCAATTTTTCTTTTATAACTTGGTTCATTGTATGACAGATGTCTTTGGAGTTTCATATTGTATTGTTCAACCAAGTAACGCTGTAAAAGTTTTGCAAAAAATTGAACAGATTTGATTGTTGGTAAGAAAACAATAGGCTTAAATAATGGATCTTTCATAGCAGCACGACTAGCAACATATTCAGCAGCAGACACATAACATTGAAACATATCGTCAACGATAACAACAGATTGATCAATTTTTTCCTGTGCTTCCGGTTCATTTGGATCGACAGTATTAATATAAACATAATCTTTTCCCAACATCTGTCTAGAAAATCCTAAAACATTTTTATCAATAGTAGCAGAGAATAAAACTGTCTTGTACGTGGATTCCTCGGATTGAAGAGATTTTAAAGTATCGTCAATATCAAGTAAATCTTTCTTGAAACCATCATCCAATAATCTATCAGCCTCATCTAAGACAAAATAATTCAAGTTATCAAATTTACTAGAGACGACATTTTCATTAATAACATCGAGGAATCTACCTGGTGTGGCAACAACAATTAATGGAGTTTTGTTAGTGCGATTGAAAGTAGATACCTGGTCTCTTCTAGACTCACCACCAACAATAGTAAGAATCTCAGTCATATCTTTGAATGAACTATTTTTGGTATACTTCTTTGGCAAATGTTTTTTTATTACAGTTGCAATTTCCGCAGCGATTTGGTTTGCTAAATCTCTGGTTGGTGCAACAATCAATGATCTGACATGTTGATTATTGTATTGTTTATTCTTTCCATCATATGATGTACATAACGCGTCATGCAACACTGGAATTCCAAAAGCCAAGGTTTTTCCGGTACCAGTCTTAGCTCTAGCGACTAAACCGGTTTTGGTTTCAATGACAGGCTCGATGGCTTTTTGTTGAACTGGACTCATTTTTTCAAAACCAAGTTTCAAAATACTACGAAGCAATTCTGGGTGTACAATACCTTCTAAGTCTTCGAAACTTCCCGTATCAACTTTCGGTTTGATTACCTCTGCAGAAGAACTAATAATGTTAATAGTTTCTGGTTGTTCACTAGTTGATTTAATTTCTTCGGAGATAACTTCTACTCTTTCAGTAACAGTTGCAGTACTTTCGTTGGCGGATTCGTTCGCTAAATTTTCAGGTTCTTTTTCTTTCTCAAAATGTTTTTCTGCATTAGAAGTGGAATAAGAAAGTCTATTAAAGCCATTATAATTCAATTTTGGAAACCTTTGGCCAGAAATCTTAGTGGATAACAGTAATCTTTGAGTAGAGACAACATTCTTAATCAAAGAAGCTCTCAATATAACTAAAGGTTGTTTAAACATAACAGAATAAACTAAAATATAACTAATAAATAAATTATAAATTAGTAAAAAAAATATAATAGATTAGGTATAAGTTTCGTGAATAAATAATTAAATAGAAAGACTAAATAACAAATAGATATCGACAGTAAACGTCACATATATTTATCTCGCTTTATTTATTCTATTTTATTTCACTTGGAAAATTTTTCTTTTTTTTTTTTTTTTGAGAGGCGACAGATGAGATGGATAATGTCTAAGATGAGCGCACTATTTGTTTTAATATTTTACCTTTTTTTAAGTTTGACTAGAATAACAAAATAAAAAGAAACATCTGACTGAATCGAATTATTTAGTCTGAAAGATTTCATATATCATTTTTATTGTTAGATATTCATGTGTATTAAAATTAAAGATAATTACGAAAAGAAACATAGTGAATAAGTATAAGTTCTCACGAAATCGAAATAAAAGGATTTCAAAAAAAACTAAGAAGAAATAAAAAAATGTGCAGGGGGAGAAACAATAAATTAATTGAAAAATGAGTTTGGATCGACCTCACCACTATAATAGAATCCTAGCATGACAATCATATACAATAATATCAACAAGCTACCTTTGAAGTAGTTGCTCTTTCCCTCTGCATAAATATATGTGAAAATGAATACAGAAGTAACGCTGGCAATACAATCCCATTTAGAGAATATTAGAGTCAACATATTGCTGGACAAATCCCAATCCTCAAGGACACCTCTCTTTGCAGCATCTGTGAACCTATAAACAGAATATATAACTATTGCAGGAATTTGTAATTGAAGAACCTGTAAAACGTAGGCGCTACCAATCTCCATAGAAAGTGCAACATTTCCATAAATTGCGAAATTAATAGCGTTTAAGAATTCTGTGGTATTTGGGACCAATGCAAATACTGTCAAACCTAAAAATTTTGCGTTAATAGGAAACTTTTTTAGAACAATGTCAACACAATCAACTAAAATCTCAGCAATAATTGCATACAAAACAGTAGCGCCCAATAAGATAACTGATGATTTCTGTCTTGACCAATTTGGTGCATCATGACCTCCAATTTCTTCTTGATGATCATTTATAGCTTGAAGCTTTGGAGATAATATCAGTTCATCAAGCTTTTTAGTAGTGTTGTTATTTTCTGCACCATTGCTATTGTTATTGCTATTACTATTGACATTATTAATTGAAGGTGGCGGATATGCGGAAATTCTACGTGTAATTGAAGGAACTATTTGTGATGTTTGAACAGATGAAGATGGAGGAGAAAAAGCAACTTCATTTAATGATAATACACTTGGAGATTTCAACCCTCGTCTACTGTTTGAATGAACAGGTTGAAGCTGCGTTGAGGTTTCACGATGAAGTTGGTGCTGTTGTTGTTGTTGTTGTTCACCTGATGTGGGTGTTTGCCAGATTAATGCAGCATGTGTTCTTAATGTAAAATATAAAGCGATAATATAACTAATGAAGAGAACAGAACTAGCTGCAAGTGAAAACGGTTTCAAATAATGAATAAACATCAGATCAGCTTTCAAAGGAGGTTGATTAATATAACATCTCTGACAAGTGAATGGATCTTTTGTAAAACTCATAGTAATTGTAGAAAACATACTGTCTGAATTTAAAAACATATACTTGCCAAAAAATGATGTCACTGTTAAAGGTTCAATACTCTCCACAGCAAGGCTATCCAGATCACATGGAACACATGTCACATAATATGAACCAAAAATTTGATGAAAAATGGTAGGGGCAAACATAACCACAGTTGAAAATAATAACATTGTAGAACTGACACCAGCACTACGAGGATTATATCTTTGTGTTTTTCTTCTAATAGCACCTGCACACATTGATAAGCCAGGTAACAATAAAACAGCACCTAAAACAGATCCGATCATGGAACCTTCTACAAGCAAACCTTTTCCCTGGGATAATGCCACACAATACAAAAAGATTTCCACCACTGTAGAGAAAAAGGCATTAATTACAGCACCGACTCCCATAGATGATTGAGCAGATATAGAAGCCACCGCTTGGCCAATGAAATATGCCAATGGAATAATACTTAGTAAACATAACACAAAAATCATCAACGAATCAGTAATCCAAAGTTCCAACTCCAAGTATTCTTTCAAAATGTAAAAATCTGCGATCACAAAGATGACTAATGCCATTAAGTTTAAAATAATTACATTTGTACCATCAACAATATATTTATAGTAGTGCAATCCTGCGGCTCTATAAGTACTGATCAAAACACTGACATCTTTATTGATGATCTTTGAACTTTTATCGGACTTGATATGTAATGCCAATGGACGTTTACGGAGATGAGTCAACAATAAATGAATAACCTTAGCCATCGGAATTGTAAAAACACCAAGCCAACAAACAGCAGAGATTAACCCGAGGACGGGCTGTAATATAATGTAGAAGTATAAAAAGAAACAAATACGACCGATGTTCCATTGACCACGACCAAATAAACGTAATTTATTATAGATTTCATCCTCTTCATTAACAGATCCATAATTCTGTATCTCCCCATCGTTTGTATGCGTATGATTTCCAGCGTCGCTATGACTGAAACTGACATTCGATGTAGCATTCATTGTGTTGCTAGTGCTGGTATTATTACTTGTATTTGGTCCGCCAACACGATCTCCCCCATTAGGAGCTAGTAAAGGCCGAGATTCACCGCTTGAACTGTTCTTTTTAGAACTTGTGAATACATAACTTAAATCTCTATCGTTATCTACCCATCTAATGAATTCGTTAACGGAGATACCTTCATTTAAATCTTCTTCCAAGTAGTTTTGATCTTTCCACAAGTAAACCACTTTACCGAATGGATATAATAAATAAAGTCCCAAATTCCAAAATAGTTTCACGTATTGTATACTATGTTGCAGCCAAGCGAATGAAATCAATAAACAAAACACACCGGCAAGACAGAAGAAAAAGCTCACTAAACCAAGAGTGAATGTCCAAATTAAGTTGACTATGTAAATGGTAAACGGTAATCTTCTAGGCGTTTCATCACATATATCTTTATCAGCCTCCTGTTGAACAGATCTAAATTTCTTGTAAATAGCTGGTTTCCAAATTCTAATACCGAATGGATGAGTTTCATTAATAGCGTCTTGACGTTCTCTTAATGTGAAGCTCTCCAATGATCCAACAGAGTCTGCGTCAGAATTGTCATCAACGTCATTCCCTGCAACATCCGTACCATTTTCATCATTGTAAATATTACTATTATCAACGTGATCGAAAGTCTCATTTTCAGCGTCATCAACAAAGTTTCTATTCAGTTTTAGTCTATGAAGGCTGGGTAACTGCAGCTGCAGCTGTTGTTGCTGGTTTTGTTGATCATCATTGATGCTAATTATAGACAGCTCCATATCATCTACGTCACCAACCGGCTTTGTGTGAGAATCATTTTCGCGAGCTTCAAGCTCTCTTAGTCCTTCGGAAGCCTTAACCAAGTGTTGAGAAATTTCGTTTTCTAATTCATTATTAGCCTTTGAATAAACGAGAACTGAACTACCAGATTCTTTCAGGGGATTTCTTAAATTCTCGCTGGTACTAAGATTATTGTTATTGTTATTAGTGGCAGTAGATGAGGTCAAAACAGCATTAGGAGAAAGTATATTGTTATTATTCGAATCATAATTCTTAGGAAGAGCAACAATGGATTGTTTCTTCTTTCTAATTTTACCCTTTAATGCATCATTGTATCCTTCTAGATACTCTCTTTCTAAATCCTGCTCAATTTCGTCTTCGCCATCATCCACACTAAATATAAACCTTGACTTTGAAGCGCTGAAAGGAGTCTTTATTTTCTTTTTACCATTTAATGCGCTGTTGCATCTTGGACTTGTAATAGGAGCGATTGTTGAAGGAGAAGTATTAATCGGAGGAACAGTGTTCGAAAGAGTTCTTGTCGGCATGTTTTTGTTCAATAGCATGAATTGTCGATGATGGCTATTGGTGCGGGCGTTCAAAGGTGGGCTGGTTGGGCCCACAGGAGAATCTGACATTCTTCTTTAATTAGTAGATATGTATATGTAGAACTAGGAGTTAAAGAATAGCAGAGAAAAACAACCAACAGATAAATATATAACAGAGATAAAACAGTTAACCAGCGAAAGCAAAGGTTGGAGATTGGAATAGGGAGAATGAATATTATTAAATTCCTCTTTAAGCGAAGTTACAAAATTATCAGAGAGCTAAAAAAGATTGCAGTATCTGGTTATAAAAAAAGCAAAAAGAGATAAAATGATGGATGATTTTAAAACATTAATAATACTAAGTTCTGTTCTCTTGTAACTATTTTCTGTTTATCTTATTCTTAGCATTCTTTTCCCTTTTTTTTACCACGCTGTTTTCGTCATACATAACAAAAGTGTTCCGAAACAGAAAAAAAGGGACCATAAGGGGAAAGAAAAACTAACAATAAAATCGCACCGCAAATCCACGTTAGTAAATAAACAGCCAGATTAGGATAGTTGATTAAACCACATCGAGATAGAATAACGCGGAACAGATGATGGTTCAAAAAGTTTGCTACAGGTGACTATAACTGCTATTATTATTAAAACAAATTGTATTCAATGTATATATATGTGAGTATAGAAAACCGTTAGTAAGTAGGAATAGTGTCATCAGCAGTACAACTATAGCGATACATACCACCAGCCACGTCTTTTGCATTCTTGAGACCAAACTTATCCTTTAACAATCTGGTGACTTTCCTCGAATGGTTTCCGTATCTGCAAATCACAAACACTGGGACCTCATGATCTAATTTGGAGTTTAGCACTGGATCACATAGTTCATCAAGACTGTCTATGTTCTCAAACGTCGCCAAAGGAACATGAACGGATTCCGGCAAATGAACAATGTTGTAATGTTCGACGGGCCTACAATCAATTAGTATAGGCTTTTGCTCGTCCGGGAGACCATTTCCCACAGTCCGCACTTTCTGGTATTCTGTAGACGTGACTTGTTCTGACGGATCAACCAAGTCCCACAAATCCTTATCAGCACCACAAAACACATTGTAATCAAACTCCTTAATGGTCTGTGCTGTTATAGAACCGTTACATGCCGCACACTTGGATTGCTGTTTGTTACGCATCTTGAATGTTCTCAATGATAAAGATGCGCTGGATTCATTATAGCCAGAAAACATGGTTAGAAAAGGGCTAAAGTTTTCTTTACTGTACCATTTGGTGATCACCTTCAAAGTTTCGATAGCCATCATGGTACCCACCAAGCCAATACATGGGCCAATAACACCCCCATCAGAACACAGCTTTACACTGTTTGGCGAAGGCGGCTTGGGATAAAAGCACCTATAGCATGGACCAGCCAATTCCACATAGTTTAAAATGCTTAATTGACCGTCAGTCTTGATACCAGATCCTGAAACAATAGGCTTACCACTGATCACAGCCGCATCATTGATCAAGTAACGGGTCATTGGGGTGTCTGTGCAATCCAAGACTAAGTCTACCTTGGATATTATATCTACTGCGTTGGATGCATTCAAAGCAAAAGCATGAGCATTAATGTTGCACAACGGATTTAAGTCTTGCAAGTACTGTTGTGCGCTAATTGCCTTGAACTGGCCTACTCTGGATGTCAGATGAAGAATCTGCCTATGCAAATTGGATTCCTCAACCGTATCTGGATCAATAATATCAATGTTCCCAACCCCAGCGGCGGCGAGGTAAAGAAGTGCGGGGCAGCCAAGTCCGCCAGCACCAACCACTAAGATCTTTGCTTTCTTCAAAAGACACTGAGTCTTGATTGGATCCCCATTGTTACCTTGCGAGAACTGAGGCACAAGCAACTGTCTTCCGTATCGACGGTACTCCTGATTGCTAAGTTGATCAGGATTACTGCTGGTGGCGGATATACAGCTCTGTGTGGATTTTTGCAGCGATTTCAAAGCATCTATTTCTCTTTTGAGAGCTAAGTTCTCTTCTCTAAGAGCCTTTAATTCGTTTTGAAACGTCATTATATGTTTACTCAAAAGTTACTTTGGTATCTTCCAAACAGAACAGTCAAGTTCTAGACTTAAAAAGACGTGAAATATTGGAGAAGACAGTAGTAGCCATACAGTAAAAGATCCTCATCATCTGTCAAAATTATACAAAAAAAAAAAAAAAAAACACGTGACCATATCCGACCGTGTTGCTCAACATACAGGACAAGTAGTCTGCAAGCATCTTACAATGTTCTGATCTTATAAGCCCAAAAAGTTTATATTAATTGGTATATGATAATAATTATGTGGATGCTGTATGACAGTAGTGTTTAACATGTGTGCACCCGCTTGTACCGAACTGAAATAGCTCTGTAGTTTAGTGTGATATAATGTGTGATAATTATAGAGGAGAATAGTTATATGTATTGTGTTGCGCTGTGTTTCTTCTATATTTTGCATGTGTGATGAATAGACAGTTGATTGGTGAAACCCCTATATTTCCCATCTTAATAGCTGTCGTACGAATGCAGAAGCTAATTAGCTACTGTAATGCCCGTAACAGCGGCGAACCATGCCATAGGCAAGGCATCTGCTGTTAATTCTGAATCAACCATGACACAGAAATCTTAGCTTATATTTAGTGGTGTTCTTCACCATGGTGAGCATCTTTGGCAAACAAGAATTTTTCAGCAACACAGTAGACGACAAAGGCAGAAACACCCAATCCCAATCCAGGAAATGCGCCCTTGAATCTGTTAGCTCTGGTGAAAGCACCAGTGTATCTCCATGCTTCTCTTTTAGCCCAAGGATCAGTAGCCATTTTATATTATTTGATGTGTATATATTGTAGTAGTGTTGGGTAATTACAAATCAATAGCGTGAGATAATTCTGAACATTGTTTAGAATATCTCTGACTATAAATGGTTTTCTTTTTCCCTATGTAGGAAAATTTTTTTTTTAATTTTTGCGTTGCAAGTCCTGTATTAAAAAAAGCTACAGAGAAAAAAAAAATGTGTATCACCAAAATAGTGCACGAGCTCATAATCGCTACATATTACTAAAAGAAAAAGTCGCGATTTCATTGGCCGCGGAGGTACTAAAAATTAACCAGAACTGGCTTTTCAACATGAAAACCCTTAAATGGCCAAGTTCGCACGAGCAATATCAGCCCCGCCTAGCAAATCGTACTCTGCAGAGACCTTTGCAGCATTTATATGATTGGTAAAGATTTTGTTAAAAATGTGTCCGCACAACATATAATAAAGAAAAAAAGAAAAAAATTTTGAAAATCTATTATAAAGGACCTGCCAGGAAAACAAAGAGGAAACTCGTAACTAGAAATGTTTGATCTGGTTCTTGTCAACTTTTTTCAACTGGCCTACGCCAGAACTGCGAATAGATGCCAATAATGCATCCCTTGCGTCCCCACCAGCTGGCGGCATAGTAAGTGCTGGTGCTGAACTTTCATTACTTCGATGCCCAAAATCGGGAGGAGCAGGCGCACCAAACATTGCGGGTGGTGGCGCACTAAACTGTGGGGGTGCTGGTGGAGAACTGAACATTGGAGGGGCCGGTGGGGCTGCAGGAGCAGGTGGTAAAGGAGGCACTGGCAGCTGTTGCTGCGGTAATGCAAGCGGCTGTGTATACCTAGCGTTCAAGGATGGTGAATTATTATACTGTGGCTGCTGCTGATACTGTTGTTGGTATTGCTGCTGCTGCTGTGGTGGAAACGCGCCCTGTTGCGGTGGTGTAGGAAGCCTTCTTGTTGGCGGAAGTGGTGGAGGTGCGCCCCCTCTTCTTGCAGGTGGTGGTGGAGGTGGCCCGCCAGAAGATCTTGCCGGAGGCGGAGGTGGTGCAGGCAACCCAGCTGAGTTTCTCGATGATGGAAGCGGTGGTGGGGTACCAGCTGCGGATCGGCTTGCTGGAGGAAGAGGAGGAACCAAGCGTCCTCCATTACCCGGTGGTGGAACACGCGTGCTGCTACTTCCAGAAAAATTTCTTGAAGGAATAGTGGGCCCATTAGTATTATTATGATTGACTGCACCTCTCGAGAATTGATTAAGAATTAAGTTCTGTGGCGCCCCTGACGCCTGATGAAGCGCAGGAGACGGAATCTTTGATGGTAATGGCGGTAAAGTGTGATGAACACCGGTTGTCGTTGTTTGTTGTTGATTCTGTGCTTGCTGGTACGCGGAAGTAGCCGGCGATGATGATGCCTGTTGATGATGAGCGCCTAGGAAACTTGGTGCCGGAGGAACATTGTATTTATGTTGTGGCGCGGCAGATTCACTAATGTTTACTGTTGCGGCAGCTGATGATGGTTCCGGAGATGCTGTAGCTGSTGGTGGTGGTGGTGGTGGTGCTTTCTTTTTTGTTGTAGAAATAGTTGGTGATACAACACTCTCAGCGACTTGTGGTTTGCTGTACTGGTACTTTCTTGGAATTGGGGGTTCTAGGCCAACTAAGCTTGTATAATTGTTATTCTGAACATATTCTTTGATGTACTCCTTATTTTCGGAAATATCCCATTCGTTGATTCCTTCCTCCCGCTGCAATTTCTCATAAAGGCTTTTCCATTCTGGTGGTGGAACATCATTATAATACATTATATTCTTCGCTCTTCGAATCTTTTGGGCATTACTTGGATCATGAACATCAATGCTGAAACCGCGTGGGCCAGCAGTTTGCGTCTGTTGTTGATTCAACCTATCCTTGTTTTTCTGTGTGACGGAATTAATATGTTGAACAGTGTGCTTAGACCCATATTTTTCCTTGTTAGATACTCTTTTGAAAAAATGATTAGCTTCACTTGTGTCCTCAAATAATAAACCTGCGGTGTAATGGTCCATTTCGAAACTATGGAAAAAGGTACGATCTTTGTGATACTCGAAATTGATACAAAGCTCTTGATCCCAAATAACACCTCGCTGCCCACAGATGTCCACAATCTTAATGAAAAATGTCTTGCCTATAACATCATCTACTAAGATAACAGCACCTGAGACACCTGTATCCACATACTTATCTGGATCTGGATAAGCCACAAAAAGCTTGGCTACTGTAGCATCCAAGATACTATTGGATCCCTTTGGAATTGCCCTATTAATTTTCACTTTATCTTCACTACTTAATAATCCCATATCTAGCGAATTAATTTTTACTTCTTATTCTAGCTGTTTCAAACAATTATATTATGGTAGAACAAATTGCCGATAAGATGGAAGTTAACGAATAAGCTTAATCTTGAGTTTTGTTTCTTAATGCTGAAAAAAACGGAAAAAAAATATATACAGAACTAGAAAAAAAAACCGAGCAATACTCACAAAATATCGAGCATAGACTACCGCTTATTTTCACTGAGACTTACTTTTCTCATACAAATCCATTCTGTTTTTTTTTTGTTCTTTTATACATGCTAATAGACACTCTGGCATCAGACACAAAGTTAAAACTTATATCCTATTCTCAATATATTAAATCTAGTGTAATATATAAATCTATACAAACCATTTGTAAATGGAACTTTTTATACCATCAAATATCAAGGTATTGTTTAGAGGGGAATATTGATTCGTCAATATTTTGAGAGCCTCTTGGCCTGCCAAACCTCCCATTAATGCAGCTATATTGCATAATTCTTTGCCATTGCTTCTTATGAACTCTTGCAAAATCTGCAAATGTTCATCTTTTGGGTAGCTAGTAATATCCAAGCTTTTCTGGTTAGATATTATCTTTACTAGCGTTGAAAGATCACTGTGATTAGCTAAAGGAAGCCTCTTATTGTTTCTGTAAAATTCGACAATCGCCAAATAGGAAATGAAGATCAAATGCTCCTCACCCGCATTAGCTCTCTGGCTACTCATTGCATTGAGCCACTTGTAAGAGCCTTCCTGAAATAACAAGCACGTAACATTTTTGCAAAATAAGCTTAAAAAATCATCATTGACAGGTTTCGATCCAATCCTTCTTGATATTTCTCTTGAATATTGTTTAATCTCCTCAAGGTCCTTTATAGCTTTGGATTTGTAAACGTTTTGTAATTCCATATATCTTTCTGTAGATGATGCCATATCAATGATTTTTCCTGATAAAGGTAACTCCGTGTCATGGTTTTCTTGGAATCTCCTAACAGACTCAACCAAATTCCAAAAAGGATTCTGAAGATTATGATTAGGTAATTCATTTAAGATCTTTTTTAAATTTTCGTTTATGCAGGGCTTGATAGTAGCTCTCCAACTAAACTTTAATAGTTCTTCAATATTTTCCAAATTCATAAATCTGATAGCCGTCACAGTTTTATTAGCTGTCACATATTGTTTGAATTCTTTTCTGCTGGGATTCTTTTGATATTCATCTATGAATTTCTTTCGAAAATGAAGGAGAAGAACAGCGTATGGTAGATCTTTCAACTGGTTAGGTACCATCTCCTCTATGCGCAAGGATACCACATAGTCAGATAACTCTTCCCATGGATTCTCTAATCTTAAATCAGGTAATTCAGTGATATGAGAGTCTATAATAGTTCTCTCTGGTGACATAATTTTTAGAATCCCATAAAATCCAAATGAGTCACATGTAATCATAGGAACTTTGTCTTTAACTATACCAACTAACTTGTCAAACAATGCAACTTTCTTTAAATCTGTACAAATAATTAAGTCAAATTTCAACCAAAAAGATTCATGCTCATTTTCAATAATATGATCTACACTTTTATTAATCGAATCATGCTTTACCGTAGTATTCAATTCATTCAACAACTCAGAACAGCTGTCTGCTCTTGATTTTCTAAGGCTATCTAATTCAAGATAAAAATTGCTGGATAAATCATCCTCATCTACAAGTTTGTCATCAATTATAGTGAATTTCCCAACATTCGGTAGAATCAAATTCTTAAGAGTCTCACATCCTACCGTGGTAGAATTGAGAAGACAAATATTTGAATTTTCAAGCTTTGACTGACCACTGACCGCCCAAAGTCTTAGCTGTCTATCATATTTTGCCTCATCAATCATATTCGCGGATAAATTCTTTTATAAACAAATATATCATGACAATATATAATGAATAGCAAGATAGTAAATAATAGTCTTCCTTATGTCATACTGTCATATAGAAGTTAGTGCTTAAAATAATTTACGAGTGCTTGCACAAAAAAAATGAGGAAGCGCAGAAGAAATGCTATGAACCGTAGGGCGTAATGAATAATAAAAAAAAATAATAATAATAATAATAATAATCTGCTTTTTTTTTGTGATGCTCATCGAAAGAAATACATGGATTTCACTTTTGGCAATAATATTCAAACACTCAACTAGTATTTTCAAGGATTCCAATAAATAATATCAAATAGATTGACAGAAGAGTTCATAAATGTCCGTTAAAAAGGGTAATCTTTCTTGGAACAATGTTAATGTTGCATTGTCGCCATGGATTCTAGATGCTGTTGAAGCACAAGGCTTCAAAGAGATGACACCAGTGCAAGCTGCTTCTATTTCCTTATTTACTGGAAACAAAGATGTCATTATTGATGCCGTAACAGGTTCTGGTAAAACTGTTGCCTTTGTAATCCCGGTTTTGCAGAGACTTTGCAACGAAAATATCACACGAGGTAATATTTTCTCCATGGTTGTTGCGCCAACTAGAGAATTAGCTATTCAGATAAAATCTGTCTTTGAAGCATTTTTACAACATTATCCAGAAGACGAAGGATATATCAAAGAAAACAATTTACCATCCACCATAGTGACACAGCTTCTTGTCGGGTCATTAACCACTTTACAGGAAGATTTGCAGCTATTTGCCGAAGAGCGACCACAAATCTTAATCGGCACGCCAGGTAAGATGTTAGAATTTTTGAGTAACTCACAGATAATAAAACGTACAAAAGATTTCAATTGCTTAGTTCTAGACGAAGCCGATAGGCTATTGGATATAAGCTTTGAAACTACAATTAGGGAAATAGTGAGAAAATTACCGAGACAGAAGCGTATTGGATTATTCTCTGCTACTATAGCATCCGCTGGCGATATGGTTTTTAAGCTTGGTATGTCAAATCCTGTCAAGATTTCTGTTAGAAACTCGTCCTTAATGAATGCGGCACCTAAATCTTTATCCATTAATTATCTAATAATTAAGACAGAAGAGAAAATTAAAGCATTGTTTAGTATCCTCAAAACCGCAACTTTTAAAAAAGCGATTGTGTATTTCCCAACATGTACATCCGTAACATATTTCTATTCTATGTTTAATTATTTATTGAAAAAAAGCAAAGATGATGACCTTAAATTTTTCTCACTACATGGAAAATTGCAGTTGAAAGCTAGAATTAAAACGTTGGAGTTTTTCACTAATAATGATACAACATCTAAATCCATTTTAATGGCTACTGATGTCGCTGCTAGAGGTCTTGATATTCCTGATGTTGATTTAGTCATCCAGGTAGATCCACCTACAGATCCAGATGTGTTCCTTCATAGATGCGGTAGAACAGGTAGAGCAAATAGACTCGGAAAAGCAATTGTTTTCTTAAGTGACAATAAGAGAGAAGAGGATTACATTGAATTTATGAGAGTAAAGAAAATAGACATGGAAGAATATACCAATGAAGATATCAATTTTCAAAAACTTGATTTCAGTTTGAACATGTTATTCGGATTCAAAAAATCTATTGATAAATTATTAGAGAAATGGATCTTGGAAGATAGAGCAAGATATGATTTATGTGTTAGATCATATGTTGGCTTTATTCGGTACTACTCCAAGCACTCGGCTTTATCTATATTTCGTTTACAGTCTTTAGATTATATTGGTTTGGCCAAAGAATTCGGATTATTCAGGCTTCCAAGAATGCCAGAATCCAAATACATTGAGAACATGCCAGATAATGGATGGTTGATAAAAGAGATAGATATGAACGAATACAGGTATTTGAATGCACAGAAAGAACAAGCTAGATTAGAAGAATTGAAAAACGCTACGGTTAAAGAAAAGGCTAGACTAAAAAAATTGGAGAACAAACATAAAAATGAAGCTTGGTCAAATAGAACTCACGCTAAAGAAAACAAGAACGTTAGACAAGAAAAGAGCAAAAGAAAGATAGATGCTATTGAAGCCGCAAAGGGAGGATATAGCAGTGATGAAGATGTTGAGGATGATTGGAAGGATATCATCAGAAATAAAAAAAAAATGAAGAAGAATAAGAATAAATCAGGTATTACAGGTACTTTTGATGATCTATAAATATTAAATTTTAATTATAATTAGATATTTTTTGTTAGACTACTTCATGATGAAAGAATATTGTAAAAAAAAATCCGTTGGCAAATATATTGTAGGTGGCAATAATAAAACAAAGCCATCATTTGGAACAAACACACATGCTTTTTTTGAAATTTTTTTTATTTTTCTGTAAGAAATGAATCATTGGGAATCTATTGTTTGGAAACAGATATTGTAATAATTTTCATGGTAAATAGTTATTACCTTTTCTTGTTCTCTTCGTTTATTAATTGGTAAGTATTTATACCAAATATTTAAATATTACATACAAAATATCATTTAACTTAGTTTATAATATAAAAGAAATCTAAAATGTCAGCAACAGATCCAAACGAGCAAAATGAAACTGAAGAACTTATTTTAAGCGTAGATAAATTACAAGATTTTGGGATAAATGCAGCCGATATTCAGAAGTTAAAGTTATCCGGTGTCTGTAGTATAGCAGTAAGTAATTAGTTGTATTTATATTTATTATTTATTTGTCTCCAATTTATTAACGATGTAGTATAGTCCGTTTTGTCTATGACAAAAAGAAATTTATTGAAGATCAAAGGGTTAAGTGAAATCAAAGTAGAAAAAATTAAAGATGCAGCTAAAAAGCTAATGGTAAGTACTAGTTTGATCTTGAGAAACTGAGTTGCTCACAATTCAGCTGCCTTTGAACCAAATTGAAACTAACTTTTTGTAATTTTTTGGTTTTGTTCTAGCATACCGGCTTTATTTCAGCATCAACCCAGGCACAAAATAGAGAGAAGGTAGTTACCATTTCAACCGGGTCTAAATCAGTAGATGCAATGCTTGGAGGTGGAGTCAAAAGTATGAGTTTGACTGAAGTTTTTGGAGAATACAGATGTGGTAAAACTCAGTTGGCTCATACGTTATGTGTAACTTCTCAATTGCCAACAGTAAGTTTTAAAAATAACATTTTTTTTTGAAGACTTCATTATTTTTTTACAAAAAAAACTAACTCTTGAAGTCCATGGGAGGAGGTGAGGGAAAAGTGCTATACGTTGACACAGAAGGTACTTTTAGACCAGATAGAATTAGAAGCATTGCTGAAAGATTTCAAATCGATCCTGAGATTTGTCTTGAAAATATTTCTTATGCGCGAGCTTTAAACAGCGAACATCAATGTGAACTTGTTGATGAAGCAGCAATTCAACTTGCTGAAGGATCTTACAGGCTATTGATCATTGACTCTATTATGGCACTCTTTAGGGTGGATTATACGGGGAGAGGCGAATTAGGTGAAAGACAACAAAAATTAAACCAACATCTTGCTACGCTAAACAGGTTAGCAGAAGATTATAATATTGCAGTTTTTATGACGAATCAAGTTCAATCTGATCCTGGGGCTAGTTCTTTATTTGCCGCAGCAGATGGAAGAAAGCCGTACGTACTTATTCATAATACTATATACATTTATTTCTTTTACAGATTGACATCAATACTAACAATTGAACTTTGTATAGAGTTGGAGGTCACATTTTAGCTCATGCTTCTGCCACAAGAATTTTGTTAAGGTTCGTATCCGATGACTCTAAACTCTATTTCTTAAATCTTATTAATTTTTATTAGCAACTATTAACATTTTATTTTATAGAAAGGGAAGAGGAGAAGAAAGAGTTGGGAAGCTACTTGATAGCCCTGATATGCCTGAATCTGAGTGTGTCTACGTTATCAACACTGGTGGTATCATGGATTCATCAGCCTGAATTTGAAAACTAATTCTAAATTTGCTACTAATGATTTATTCTTTATTGGTGCTTCTATATAAACATGAAATAATACTTCAAATGTAAACCTCGAATCTGTCTGGCATCAAAATAGGAGCAACTAATGACCAACTATACAATAAATAGCATATGATAGCGCTTATCATCTTCACCATAGAATAAAAGTAGGTTCTACCAACAGGTACAAAGTCACCTAAATCATTTTGCGTCACATTCATAGTCAATAATGTAGCAATAAATTGAGTAGCTAATAAGAAAATTAAATGGAAAATGAAATAATTATATTTTGTAGTATTTCTTTCATCATCTTCAGTAACATCCAATGAATTTTCATTAGCGAACCAACTTGGATCATCTAATGTACTAGCAGGAAGAGAACCTTCGTCAACAGCCTGCTTAATAATTTGGTACCTGAGTTCGTCACGAGTGCTTGGCTGAGAAGTTACAACCTCATTTAAAGGTGTATGTTCAAGGTCATCCTTATGAGTAAATGAACTATTTGCAGCTGCTCTAGTAGTTGTGTAAGCAATAGCCAAAAATGTGAATAGAGCACTCAATATGATATTAAAAGTCTTAGTGCCTGAAGAGCGTACGACCGGGTTGCATTTACCATCTGGAGCTGAACAACATGCAGACAAAATCAAATATGTACAATAAATACATACCATTCCCGACTGACCTAAACCATTTGACGGATTATGTTCACGTACTTTTTCGTTAATCGATAAAACAGTAACAACAAAAGCTAATACTAAATTAAGAGTAATAAAAATGTTATTTAGTGTACATCCCTTATCTGAAAAGAAAATGTACATGATCACTGTTATAGCTATTGTGCCAACATACATCAAAATAGAACCTCCAACAAGTACAAAGGTCCAAAAGTTTGCATTTCCTTCTCTTAATTGTCCATCTCCTTCGTCATTTTCATCATAATCTAAATGAATTGCCAGATAGTTTTCATTTTCTATATGTTCCAAACAAACCTCAGACCATTCATGTGCAAAATCCACCAATAATATAAGACCAATTAAATTGAAAATTGCTGCACCTATTAGGGCAAAATAGTTACCATATATTTCATAGAACTTATCAGGAATTAAAAATGACACAATTAAAAGAAAAATCCACACAAATATCTTTACGGACCATAGGCCATTTTGAATATTTGCTCTGGGATCTTTTGTAGAATTAACACCAACCATTAAGACAGCCAAAATTAAATGGAAAACGGCAAGGGCAAAATTAACCCGTTGCACTCCGAAGAAGTTAGCACCTTGTTCAAATTTAACTAAACCAAATGTTATTTTTTCCAACTTTTTAACTGCCCATTTGGAAAGCATAATCCAAGATAATATACTATTAAATAAGAATAATGCAGCATAAAATATACGTGTGGCTATTGAGGAAGAGAATGTTGTATTGAATATATTTGTAAAAGCTGTACAACAGGCAGCTCCTAAACAGGAAGCCACCCAACTGCCAGCAATCTGTAATGGAATTAAAGGTAAAGAAAGTGCAAGGCCCATCCGGTTCTAAATCTATAAGTATACTAATTAGGACTATTATGTTTTAGAAGCTTGAAAATAAATCAGTGAATGCAAACCTGATGATTAAGAACTGTCAGAATATTTAATTTATGTGAGCTTTTTTTTCTAAGCCTGTTATCTAGATTTTCCTCTAGAAAAAAAAGGTATTTTCCTAATATCCTTCAAGCCGTATGTGTATTCAACTTGTGTTTTTCATTCAAATGAGCTTTGGTAAGTAATATCAATTGAATAATAAATATGATACAATTTACGGCCAAACTTTTCAAAAAGAAGATAAATTCGAGATAAATTAAAAAGAATTTATTGAGTTTATATATGCATGCTGCTTCATTACTGTATCTATAAATAAAGGTATGAAATTTTTTCTGGCTAGTATTTTTTGAAAACTAAAGAAGCGTTGATACCTCCAAATCCAAAGCTATTGCTCATTGCGTATCGTATATCTTTTTCAATAGGTTTATTAGCTGCATAGTTGAAAATAAAATCATCAGAACCATTGGAATCTCCTGGATTTTCACAGTTCAAAGTAGGCGGAATGATTCCTCTTTTCATTGAAAGTAAGGTAAATGCAGCTTCAACAGCACCTGCAGCGCCCAACAAGTGTCCTATGGAACCTTTGTTGCTTCCAACGACCAAATCTCTGTTAATATTTCCAAAAATAGACTTAATTGCCAGATTCTCTGCGGCATCTCCCAACTTTGTGGAAGTAGCGTGCGCGTTAATGTAATCGACTTGTGATAAGTCCTCATCTGTCTTCAAACCTGCCCTCTTTAATGCACTTTCCATAGCTCGTTTAGCCCCAATACCTCCAATAGATGGTGATGTTATGTGATATGCATCACTAGATAAGCCATAACCAACTATTTCGCCATAAATTTTTGGAGCCTTTCTTTTTAGGGCATGCTCTAGTTCTTCTAAAACTAAAATACCACAGCCTTCACTTAAAACAAATCCATTTCGATCAACGTCAAAGGGTCTGGATGCTTTGGCTGGATCATCAGCAAACCCTGTAGTAACTGATTTGCTTCTTGCAAAACCTGCTAATGCTAGTGGATGTGTAGCCGATTCAGTCGCGCCTGCAACTATTACATCAGAGTAACCATCTTTGATAAATCTGTAAGCATCACCGATGGCATTACTACCTGTAGCACATGCAGTGGCCACACTGTGCACCATACCTTTAAATCCATAATTTATAGCAACATTTCCAGCTGCCATATTATTTAAATATCTTGGTACAAAGAAAGGAGATACTTTTCTGTAACCATTCTCAGAAAATGCCAAACTGCTATTAAATACATCTGTAAAACTACCTATACATGAACCCAAGCATACGCCAGTATTTAGAAACTCTTCCTCGTCCTCTGGATTCTCCTTATTGAGTTTCCAACTAGCGTCTGCAAGTGCATCTTTTGTGGCTACTAAAGCGTATTGCGAGAACTTTGCAACCCTCCTTTCACTTATTTCTGGAAAAACTTTCTGGAAGTTAAATGAATCAGATTTTGATTTATTAGTAGGAACTATTCCCATAACCTTACACGGTATTTTGCTGTATAAATCCTTCTCAAAATCTGTAGTTTGTGGAATATTACTGGTAGATATAATACCAGATTCGGATGCAGTAATCTTTGCATAATTGGTAATAGTTCCCACTCCTAATGGTGTAACCAATCCTATACCTGTAACAACCACACGTCTTGATAATGACATTATTAATAACAGATAATCAAGCTGGTATTAGGTTTTAGCATTATTAAAGGTTGACCAGTGAAATAATTAAGGCTTGATTAATTTATATTCTACGGAATTAAACTGAAAAAAAAAAAAAACACCACCGCCTAATTTGACATGCAGGGACTGAAGTCTTATTAATATAAACAACTTTAAAATCATAATAAATGATGTTTCCGAATAATAGTTAAGCTCTATTTAGCTTTCTGTTTTATTTTTTGAATTCCAGGGATAATGTATAATAAGATTGTCAAAGTCAATTCTATAAAGGTTGGCACAGAGGAGATCCTCATTAATTTACAAAGGTTGACCAATTGGAGATTAGAAAATGACAAAATTGTAAAAACTCTAAAATTTAAAAATTTTGAAAGTACATGTGGGTTTTTAACTCAAATAAACATGAGATCACATCTCCTGGGACATCACCCTACCGTCAGATATTGCTATAATAACATTGAAATTGAATTGACTACACATGATGTCGGTGGTGTGTCAAATATCGACTTTAAATTGGCAAAAAAAATAGATAGTTATGAAAAACTATATATGGCACAAGAAATGTGATTCGGTCTAAATCCTGATGATTTCAAATAAATAATACTATTATATATTATTAAATTCAATGCATATATGAATTCTTTACATTTTACCATCCTCTATTAAACAGTTTCACGTGAAGGGTAATGTATATATATTAACATGAGATTATAGATAAATGCATCAACTCTTATGTGCTTGGGATTGTTTAGCTAGTAATCGTTCTGCTTCGTCACCATGTTTTTCGGGTTTCCCCGCAGCCTTTCTACTTGTACCGTATCTCTTATAAGCATAGCTAACTTTGATATTCTTGTTCATCAAATATTGTCCATTCATTTCCTTAATTGCACGATCACTACTTTCAAAATTATCAAAAGAAATGAAAGCATAACCCTTACTAGCCTTAGTATTCTCATCAATTGCAATATATGGAGGTTTGATAAGCTCCCCGAATTTTGAAAATGTATTACTTAAAAAGGTCTCATCGATTAGTTCATCAAGGTTTCCAATAAAAAGATTTGCTCCAATATCAATTACTTTAGCTGAGTCTATTATATCGTTAATGCTTTTTATCGCACCCGTAATATTCGTGTTGTTATCAATGGATACAAGGTTGTTGTTTTGACTAGAGTTCACTTTACGTACTCTAATATTCTTACCAAATAATGTAATTCCATTCATCATATTTGTTGCATATTCAGCATCCTCGACATTCATGAATTCTAAAAAGCCATAACCTTGATGTGTCTGTGTGACTCTATCTTTGGGAATATTCAATGCTCTGATTGGCGCTACCTGAAGAAATAATTCATAAAGTATCTCTTCGCTTACTTGTTCATCAAGATTACCCACGTAGATACCTGCATCTTGATTTCTTTCAGAATCATGTATTTTCTTAAGAAGCAGCATAACTAAATTCGTCTATTTAATAATTGATTTTTCTTTAAAATTTTAATTAAAGACTTTGGATTTATTCACTAATGAAGTTTCCACATTGATTGTAAAATATGCATGATAGCTTATTTGATAATACATATATATAACTTGAATCACCGAGGGAAAATGAATAATAATAATAAAATAATAATATACATATGGGGTTAGCACACCCTCAATCTATATCATCGAAAAAATGAATGAATATTTTTTTTTCTTCAAAAAAAAAAAGAAAGCGTAAAAAAATAAATTTCATAATTTCATGAGTATTACTAATATCTAACTTGTATACCTTAAAGGTAAGATATAATTATTATTTCCGCTGGTATATTGAACGTATATTGAACGACAATGGCTAAGCAATCTAATAGAGATATATTGACCAGAGGTCAGAAGTATTTTGAAAAAAAGAGAGCTTCTAAGCAAGTAGCAGAAGTTAAGTTTGATGCTGAGAGTCGTCAAGAATATTTGACTGGGTTTCATAAAAGAAAGTTGCATCGTCAGAAAGTTGCTAAGGAATTCAAAGAAGAACAGATTGCTAAGGGAAGGTTAGAAGAAAGAAAAAGAATAAGAGAGGAAAGAAAGAGACAAATCAGTGAGAAATTGGAGATGATAAAGAAGCAACAAGAGATAGAAGAAGATATTGAAGAAGAAATCAAGATCAGTAATGAAAAGAAAATTAATGGCGTAAAAAGTGATAATGATTCTGATGTTGAGGAGGAATGGAAAGGGTTTGATGATAATGATAATGAAGATGCTACAAAGGGAATATTGAAGAAGAAAGTGGTATTCAAAACTATCAAAGAAGCAAATGAATTCTTGGGAACATATGATCAAGAAGAGGAAGAAATTGAAACAACCGTTACAATTGAATCTCTTTCTACTACAGGTGACGATATAAGTAATGGCGCCGGTGGAATTGATTTATATAAGACTGCTAAGCTAAATAATGTGAAACTTGAAGACTCGGAAGTAGTGCTAGAAAAATCCATGGATAGAGCTAGGAAGTATGCTATTTTATCAGGTCATGAGAAGCCAAAGAAGAGAAAATTTAGATACTTGACACAGACAGAAAGAAAAAAAAATGCTAAGGAAGAAAGAAATAAAAGATTCAAGAAGAGTTAAATTAGATGACTTCAATAACAGTCAATATTTATTATATGATTAAAGATTATGAAAATACAAGATATATAAAGGAAATCAAAATATAAACTATGTGTTATTACTATTAATATTAAACTTCAATTCTGTCGTTATAATTTTACCTTCAATGGAATATCAGATATAAAAACCATATCTTCAAACCCATGATTCATTAAATCTTTGTACATCAAGTCAAAATTTTCTTGTCGATGTTTTTCTGATAGAGACTCTAAAATAGCAGCGTTTTCATTGATCGAGTTCTTGATCTTTTCAAATTGGCTATCATCTGGGTTTGTGAATCGTTCAGTAATAAAACTCATTATTTTTTCAATACACATATCTGGGAACTCGCAATGAACTAAATGACCTCCTTTTGGTAAAATATTTAATGTCATGTTATCCTTTTTTATGGACTCAAATTTCCTAAAATTAAAAAATGTAGAATCTTTTCCGACAAGGAATAACACTTTATTATCCAAACCAGAAGCCATGAGCTTGAATAATTTTATTGTGAAGGTTGAAGAAGCAAATATAATCATTTGTTGTTCATAAGTTGTTTTCAATTTTATGATATTATTATTATTTGATACAATTTCACCACCAATCATATCTTTCAAAATCTGTTGATCAAAATTGGCAAATATTGGACTTTGAGCAAAAGCGTAATAAATTTCATCTTTGTTTTTGTAATTCTTTCTGAATATTTCCAATCCTCTAGAGAGTTTGTTAAGAGAATTTTTCATATTTTGGCTTGGCATTTCTGTGTGAGATGAAGATGACTTAAATTCCACATCAAATATGACCGGATCAATAGCGATCACAGAATCTACCAAATTTGGAGCAAATAAGTCACACATAAGTGTGCTACAACCACCAAAACTATGACCTATTAATATCAATTTTGCACTTAAACTTAGTTTTTCTGCTTTAATAATCTCAATTATATCTTTTGCATTATCTAACCATTGAAAGGATACTCCAAGCTTATATTCATTCAATAAAGCAGAATCTCCATGATTAATAGAATCGAAAGTTATAATTTTATTGATTTGAAATGGGTAAACTTCACTGTTTTGAGATGATTTAAATATTTCCTCCACGTAGTATTTCCAAATATTTCTGTTCATACCATTGCCATGAGCGAATAGCAAGTTTACTTTTGGCTGGCCATTTGTGGATTTGCGTGTTGATTGGAATTTATCGTAGACGATTTGTAGTTGATCTGCTGGAGATAAAGTGGAGTTTGGATGTGATCGTGGGTAAGCCGCATTAATAATCAGTGTTGTCTTCACTAATCCTTGCATTTTATTTTTATTTATTATTAAGTTATTTTTTTATTTCTCTAAAAATAAATAGGACTATAAAATTAAGAAAACTTTGAAAAGTAGAAACAACGAACATAATCGCCTATTTATAAATGACTTTGGTAGAGGCGTTGGGGTATGCTTTATTATTGCTACATGCTTCTTTCTTGCATGCTATATCAAATAATATGTAAATGGGATCTTCTATGCGAACCGTTGCGATAATGAATTGTTGTTGATTATTGGTAACATTTGTTAATCCAGAATAAGTCTAACGTACCATATTATAGAATTTGAAGAAACTGGATTGAAATATTTTATTTTTGAAGAGTATTATTAGTTGTTATTATCATTATATCTTTACATAAACTGATACTTCGGTATATGTGAATGTGTCCTGATGTCATGTTGGTTTCTTGTGCTCGGAGACTAGCCATTTTAGCGTGAACGAAAAAAAAAGCATGTAAGTGCTTCAAATAATTCCCAATTACAACATTTAAATACATTCCTTCATGTGATCCAATAAATGGATAGGTAGGCGAATTCTCAATAATTTTCATCTTTGAAAAACTTGGAAAATATAGTGTTAGAGAGAGTGATGTTTTGATTTCTGAAAACAAAACAAAAAGAAAAGAAACAGTACGACTTTTTATGACCAAAGTTCAGTGTTCAGGAATAACAGTTAAAAAAGTAAGATGCAAGATAAAAGTTGAGAACGGAAATTACTGTTCATATCATCTAGCACAAGATCCCGAATATAAAGGTAATCTTTATTGCAAATATGATAAAGTAGATAATAACAGGAAATGTCGTCAATTCAAGGTAGAAAATAGTGATTTTTGTGAATATCATCGCCCTTTGATGAAGAAAAATAACTGGGATTTTATTGTTGATGTTAAAATAGAACGGCTGAGTCTCCAATATGTGAATCTAGTACATGATACGATAATTTATGAAGAGACTAAGGTGAAAACAGAGATAAATCGGAAGCAAGAATTTCAAATATTAAAGAATGGTCTGAATAGGATACATCCTGATGTTAATATGAATGCGAGACATCATCAGACCAGTACTAAGTATAATACAGACAACAAGAGTAAGAAAGAAAATCGAAGAGGGAAACAGCCAAGAAATGAAGCTCATCCTGCTGGAAAATCCAATTCTGGGAGTATCTATATTTTTACGTTTAAGCAGCTCTCAGTAGAATCATCAAGCAAAAAAGATTGGATAAGTATAAAACCTTATCATCTTAAAAAGATGGAGGTTTTTGATCCAAAGCACTTCATGTTGATTAAAGTCGGATACACTGAACAGACTGTTGAAAAAAGATTACAACAGTGGAATGATAAATGTGAACATGAAATTACATTGGTGGATCTTGAGTTTTTGGAAAATACGCTTCCATCGAAATTGAAAACTTTAATCACAAAACCAATGAAGCTTAATAGTTACAAACCAATTGAAAAACTGAATGACCGTAACAAAGATAATAGACAAAATATAGATCAATTCTCATCTAGAATTGAAAATTTTATTATAAGAACAAGATCACGAGTAACTTTGGAAAACGAGAAACTTCGCTCATTCCAGGACAGTAACGGATTTCATTGTAAATCTGATGCTGCGATAATAGAGAAAAAGATACACAAGTTTCTTAGAGACAAATTTGGAAAAATTCTATTGAATTGTGAGGCTTGCTCTATTAAAAGTAAAAGTGGAAAGGCAGCTCATATTGAATGGTTTTTGATCCCAAAATTGCAGTTGATCAGTGTCTTTTATGCAATTGATAAGTTTTGCTATGAATATCCGCTCAAAAAAGAATCCGCAAAACTCAAGTAATTAAGATGCTCATAAAATACAATATATACAAAAAAAAAGTAAATATATGAATCTATTGACTAAATAAATGTAAAATCATTAAAATTAGATGTTTTTGGAAAAATAAATGAAAATGTGTCAATAAATAAACGAGAAGAATACGCAAGCAAACAAAAAAAAAGTTCCGTCATCAATCTTATTTTTTTTATTCTCTTTTGTAGATAATAAATCATCATGTACTTAATACACCATACATTCAAGCAGATCAAAAGTCGTATAGGTTCTTAGATTTAAGATATCACAGTACAAATATTAATAAAAATGCAAAATTATAATATTTTAAGTAAAGATGATCCGCAAATATTAAATGATTTAAATATTTGGTTACAAAGAGCACATGAATATCTAAATGAAGCACAAATGATTGGCGTCAATAGTGATTTAATTTTGAAGACATTCAAGAAACTATTAGAAGATAATAATTCATTGATTGTAAAAATAAACTTTGTTATAGGATTTGTTAAGAATCAGATTTCATTGATGAGAGAAATCTTTAATAGGTTAGATAAATTTAATAATTTATTTAAACTGAATTTTGATAAACTGATGGTGAAATTTACAAATTTGATGAATTTATTAAATAAAAGATTGACTGAATTGAATAATATAATGATAGATTCTAATTTAAAAGAATATTTATTTACAAAAGAAATGAATAAAAAGGGTTATAAAAAATCAGAAACAACAACATTATCATCAATAGAAGACTTAAACTCTTTGTATGATTGTTTATCAATAGATGAATTATTAAAAATCCAACAAAATTACGAAATATTTAATAATAGCTTTGATTTATTATCGAATTTCTTATTCACCAATCAATTGAAGTTTTTTCTGGGAAATTTATTAAATTTTGACTCATTTTTCACTAATGTGTATGAAGAATTCAATCAAGTAAATCATTTTTTTTATAAGGACTTAATTGAATTGAATTTATATTCAAATGACAACAATGATCAAACTTTAAATACTAATGAAAGATATGCACTTCTCATAAATTTTTATGAATTAGAAATGGCAAACTTGATTTTTTCCTTAACAAAGCATTATGATAAATGTTCAGAAGCTATTGATTTGTATAATGGTAATAATATGGGGCAATTAGCTGATTTAATGAATGTTCTTTATGAGGATTCCAATGAGGCAACCAATGTGTTGAATGATTTAAAATTATTATTTTTAAAGATTGATAAGATGAATAATGTGAACAATATCAAGAAATTGAATAACAATTTAAATACAATATATGAAGAACTAATAGTAAAAAATTTGATAATAAATGATTTTCTCTCCATAACTAACAAGAATTTGAATATTGAATTTACAATTAGTAATTTGAAAAGTTTAAATTTCAATTTTTTAAAGCATGAATTAGTTCAAGACACAGAATGGGATACGTCTAGTGTAAATCTAGATTTGAATAAAAATGTGAAAATTGTTAATGAAATTCTTGAATTTTTGAAAAATTTTGAAATTAGCTATTACGAACTAATTTTACAAATTCATGAAAGACGAGAAAATAATAAAAGGGTAAAAAATTTAGTGGATGAATTCCTTAATAACTTGCAAAAATTAGAGAATGAAACACACATTAAGACTTACAGTGGCATGATAAATAGTGAATTATTAAAATATTTACCGAGATCTCTATCCAGTATCGTTGTTGATAAAAATAATTTAAAGGAAGAAGAAAAACCCACAAATAAGAAGGAATACACTAAGGATATATTTGTGGTGACAAATTTTAAAGAGTATCCTGATATTAATGACGATCTTCTACGACTAGCTACCGATAAGGTGAAAAATAAGAAGAAATAATGAAAAGCGTAAAAAATAACTGAATCAATTCTTGGAATTAGTTCTCACTTTTTTTATTTCAAAAGGCAAACCCTATAATATATAAAATAAGATTTATTGATATGCTTTCAAAGGTTGAGATATTGAGTTCGTCCATTAAGCTGCTTATTATCCTGCATCACCATCCTCTAACTAGATTGTGGAGTAGGTGTGCTTGCTAAACAGACATAATAACATAGAATTATTAGATTCTTAAATTAACTCCACAATCTAAAATTCATATACCATAATCGGAATCAACTCTCCGATTGAATGTGCAGGCTATTTCCTGTTTTCGAATATTGCAGTATGCTGCCAAAAATTTTATGTAAATAATATCCTGTCCGTCTCTGTCGGCTATTTTAACAGATTTTGGTTTGCATCGCGTAACTGTGTTTTACTTTTTTTCCTTGTTCGGAAATGTGGAGTAAGTTGGAGGAGATGTTAACTAATATTTTTTACGATTGATATTCCAAAGAAGAAAAATGATGATATTTATTTTTGAAAAGATATCAATGATTTAGAAAAAAAGTTATATTTATTCTTTTTTAATGTTATTGTTTGATATATATTCTTTTCATAACGAGTTGAGTAGGATATAAGAATCAATACATTTAATAATAGAATGTTAGCTAAAAATCCCATAATTCCAGGGTTTAACCCTGACCCATCGATTTGTCGAGTAGGCGGCACTTTTTACGTTGTTTGCTCATCATTCCAATTTTTTCCAGGTCTTCCAATTTACCAATCTTCGGACCTAATCAACTGGAAACAAATAGGAAATGCATTCAATAGAATTGATCAACTCAACTTGAATAACGTTAAAACAGTGATCACGTACTATGATAACCTGAAGGAAAAGGATGAATTGGAAAAACCATTCATTTACAATTGGGGTATCTGTGCACCAACCTTAAGATATCATTCAAAATTGAGAAAATTTTTTCTAGTTTGTACATTGGTCAATCCGATCATTGAAACCGGCGATAAAGAATATGTCAATTTCTTGCTTGTTACAGATGATATTTCGGATGAGTCAAAATGGTCAGATCCAATATTCTTTGAATTTCATGGTATAGACCCCGATATTTATTTCCATGAATCCAATGATAATATTGCCTATATTACTGGTTCATACACGTATTTTCCAAAACCTAAAGGCTCCGATCATGCAAGAACTTCCATAATGCAATTTCAAATCGATTTAACTACAGGAAAACGGATCACTAATGATAAATTAATTTGGAAAGGTTGGCCCGGATGTATGGTTGTTCCAGAAGGCCCACATATTTATAAAAGGAAAAACTGGTATTATTTATTAGTCAGCGATGGCGGAACTTTCACTCATCATATGTTAACTATAGCAAGATCAAAAAATTTAGAAGGTCCGTATTCCCTGTATGAACAAAACCCAATTTTTACACATGATCCAACTGGGAAATATACAAATGCTGTGACTATCAATAATGGGGATGATGTTAATGAGGATGGTAAGATACTTTATTTTCAAAATTGTGGACATGCAGATTTTGTGAATTTTATAGATTCTAATACTGGTCTAGAAAGATGGTTCGCGGTGTTACTCGCAGTTCGTAGTGAATTGAATGGTAAAGCTTACCCATTGGGAAGAGAAACAGTTCTAGTTGAATTCCATTGGGATGCTGAAGATACCGCTGGATGGCCAACTTTTAACAGACATGTAATTAAGACATTCAACATAGATTTTAAAATCAAAAATTCAGATGATCTTGTCAACAAGGAAATTGCTAAAGATAAATATTCTTCTATGGCTAAGTATTTGTTCATCAAGAATCCAATATTGGAAAACTATAAGCTTAATTCAACTGAGTCCAAAACTATTGAAATCAAAGGAACTAACATAGATCTAACTAGTGAACTTCCAGGTATTAGTTTTATATCTTTCAGACAAACTCAATATGATCAAATTATCAATGTGAAGCTTCCTGATGTTATAAATAATGGAAATGAAGGTAGGGCTGGACTTTGCTTATTTAAAGATAAGTATCGAATAGTTGAGATTGGATTTGATTTTAAACTTAGAAAAGTTTATTATTCTTGTAATTTACCAAATGTGAAGGAATCTAAATTGCAATATGAAAGTAATGATAAGCAAAATAATTTTCAAAATTCAAGCTTCAGAATTCAATGTACTAAAAAAAATTATCTTTTTGAATACCTGCTCAATAATGGTAATAAGAATTTTATGGTTTTGGGAGAAGTTTCCACTGAAGATTTAACTGCTTGGGATTTTACAGGTACACTTTTCGGGTTATTTAATATTGGAAATCTGAAATTTGTAAAATTTGATGATTTTGAGATTCTTTAGGGAACATTATTCATTTTCTGGCGGGATGAATACATATTCCAAATTAAGATTTATCAAATAACGAAGAATAAATTCCTTCAGGTAATTATATCTACTTTGATAATAAATGGATACTGTTTCGCGAAATTCTTTTGTTAATAAAAAATTGGCTCACATAAAAATCTTTGAAAATAAAAAGGTAGAGTACAAATAACTTATAGTTTTACTTGTCACTAAATCATTGCTTTTTATATTATATGATACTAATCAAGCCAAGTCTAATCTGATCGCAAAATTATAATAATGATTAATCCCTAAAATTAAGAAATATAAGAGTCTAAAAAAATCTATCGATACGATAGATAGAATAATATAAATATATAACTATAAATGTTCAGAAAAACAATATAAGATCAAGAATGGTCAAGGAGAGTTGGATGTAAATATACTTTGAAACATTGTTAAGACCATTTTGACTTAGGTTTCAACAATAAGTTTTCATATAGAAATAGTATTCATAATTATTTACTATTGAAAATTTATCAGATCTATTTGTTAAGATGCAAAGTTTAAAATGTTGAAATTTTCTCTCATGGCAACTTTTTATCATTTTAGTAATAAAAGATGATACTACAAAGTGTATAATAAAGAAACAAATATATGTTTACATATATTTTAAAATATAGAGGAAGAAAAAATTAATTAAATAAAAATAAAGATCTTATAAATGAGAATTTTTTTAAACTTTCGAAATAATTTCATCATTAGTCACAGCGTCTTTTTTATTAACATCTTCAACTAAATCAATATTTTCTTTTTGGAAATCATCCAAATTTGATACTTCATGTAGTTGTTCGCCCTTTCTAACATGGCTGACACCGTCAAATAATTCATCAATTTCTTCAAGAGATTTACCTCTTGTTTCGGGAATAAAGAAAAACACAAAAATTGTCAAGAAAGTATTAATAGCAAAGAACAAATACATTGCCAAGAATCCCTTTTTAGATAAAAATGTTGGGAAAAATTGATTGACTATAGCATTTGAAACATTTTGAAATTGGGAAGCCATACCAACGGCATTTGATCTTACTTCCATTGGGAAGATCTCAGAAGTGACAATCCAAACGGTACCTCCCCAACCTGGCTTATAAAATAATTCGTAAAGAAAGAAAAGGAAAACAGTGACAATACCAGTTGAATATTTGATTGATCCATCAGAATTAACTGGAACATTGGTTTCCACAACAGCAATTATAAGCATTGCCACGGCCATACCTGCACCTGAAATCATCAAAAGCGGACGTCTACCAAATCTTTCAACAATAAAGAGACCATTAAAGGTAAAAAGAATACCAAACACAGCATTCAACGCATTGATTAATTGGATTGTATCATCGCTTGTAAACACTTTTTTATAAATCTTGGAAGAGTAGGAATTTAAAGAACCTTGGCCAGTTAATTGCTGGCCACCATTAATAACTAAAGCAATAAAAAACCTTTTTCTAAGTGATTTTTTAGTGAAAAGCATTTTGTATTGGTTCCAGATTGTTGGCTTGTCGACAGCTTGTTCATACTCAATAGCAGCACGGATTTCATGAAATTCAAGTTCTAAATTTTTACGTTTACTAGGATCTCTGATTCTTATCAAAGCTTTCTTTGCTTCTTCATATTTGAATATTGACACTAGATATCTTGGTGATTCAGGCATAAAAGGTAAATTAAAGAACACAATACAGGGAGCCAATAATTGGAAAAGGATAACTATTCTCCAAGACCAGTCCTTTAATTTGTCGATGTTTTTGGTACATGCATAATTGATGATGAAACAAATGAAACTTCCAATAGAGTAAAACACTTGGAAAATAATAACATTTTTACCTCTCATGGAACTAAGTGCAATTTCCGAGATGTATACAGGTGCTACAGGTATAGATAAACCATTAGCCAAACCGATGATCAATCTACCACCGAGAAAAACACCGATACCACGAGGTTGGCAAGTTTGCATGATAGTAGCAACAACGATAAGGATACAAGCTATCCCCATAGGAACCTTTCTACCGAACTTGTTTGAGATTTGGCCAGAAATAAAGAAGCCAGTAATGATGGAAGCGACCGTGTATGCGGTGTTTGTACCACCTTGAGCATTATCCGATGGGTTTAGGTTATATTCCATCCAGTATTTGTTACCAAGAACAGCATTGTACACGGAAGCATCAAAACCGTAAAAAACCATACAACAGGAAGCAATGACGACATAATACCAAAGAAAAAAGACCTCTTTGCAAGGGAGCCAAACGGAGGAAGAGGGTTCATCCGAGTCTTGGGTATCCAAGTTATTGATGGAGCTAGCGTCTTGAACATTACTTTTTGTGAAGGTAATCACATTCAGTTCTTGAAGCTCTGCGGCACTATCATTCGTAGTGCTGATTTCTTTTGGGGATCTGAGAAACTCTTTAAAGTTTACCATGATGTTTTTTGATTACGTTGATAATAGTGAAAGCAAAAACAGTAGGGACTATTTGAGATAACAATAGAAACAAGAGACTGGGAACTAACCCAAAAGAAGGAAAAACAGGGACCTATTTATAGCATTCGTAGACACATGTAATCAAAAAAAGAAAAGAGGGACCGAGGCTAAAGCTGATAAAACACACATCAAAGAAGCAGAGAATCCCCAAATACGTTGATGTATCCAAAATCAGATTTTGACTGGGGTAAAAATATAGGGCAACGACTGCTTTACGAAGAAAGTGGGTGAAAAAAGAATAAACTCTGCATACAGGCAGACAAGTCATCGGTGGATATTAATTAAAATGCAGCTAATGTGTTTTATTTGTTGTCAAAAAAAACAGGAAAAGTGAAAACTTGAATTGTGGAGTAAGTTACGTTCACAAAAAATAAACATAATTTTGTTGACATGTTGCGTGAAGAGAATAGACTATTTAATGCACCGTTATTCTGTCTGTTTGAGCAAAATAGCCGATACGAAAAATGAAAAAGAAGCGCGTACTGATAGGCGAGCGGCTGAATGACTTTTTTTTCAACATCCGACGCTATAACATACATACATAGATGCAGTCATTTTCTTTTCTATTACATATATTATCTATTTATTTGTATAACTGTCAACCATGTCGTGCTACTAAAGGCCTCTTCTTTGGATATTTCTTCTGATCTTACCCACCTTGCCCCCCAAACCATACTTACTGTGCGGTATTCTGCTGAGATAGGGGAGCTCAGCCAGCGGCCTGTTCTGCCACAAGTACTTCTTTCTACTGTCCAGCAGAATATCCCGGGGATACATCTCCCACACTGGGACGGCTGCTGCTGTCGAACCAGCTGCCCTCACTGCCACCAACCTGTACTTGTGGCGGCGCTCATCGCCACCAGTGCCACCAACCGGAGCAGCTTGTTGGCAGGTACGCGCGCAAGCTGCCGCCATGTACACATTCAAGCACAGCAATTGCCAGTTGACCGAATGCACCACGCACAATCCAATGAAGTGGCTCAGCTCCTCGAGAGCCAACTCTTGGAACCGCTGGTAGCCAAGGAGGTCGCCGTCGTTTTCGTAATCTTTTTCCACCGCATACAAGCCCACTATGCTGCAATCCACAACACTTTTGACTACCTCCTCGTCTACCTTGGTCAACTCCCAGTCTTGTCCTATACTGATGCTGCGGATGAGCCCATTGCCGTTTCCGACGCTTATTCTAACCGGCGGTTTGTATACCAATGCTCTGTAATCAAACATCTTGCCATGACTGTCGTCCTCATTCACATGGAAGTAACTCATCATTCTGAACATCTGCATCTCCGCTCCCGAGTACTTCAGAATTACATATCCTGCCACCGTCTCCGCCTTCATCATGTTGCCCCCGCTGCTTCTTCTCAAGACTCCTTCCAATTCGTCCTCTTCTATATCATTCTTCATGTATACCACCCTGCATCCTTTGATAATCTTAACGACCTCCTCCATCACCCTAACCCCGTAGCCTCGCACCCAGCCAGGCATGTTTACCAACAAAGGAACCCTAACCATCTCATCTCTCTCCGAATACCATCTCTTGTACATTTTCTCAACCATCTTCAAATAGTATTCCACATCGTCCATCACATTTCCACTCCCAAAATATTCTACTTCTTGTTTAACTGCTTCCCCTTGCCATTCCTTATTCATCATGTTCGCAAATATATTGCCAATTATTTTACTACTACCACTTTTCTTCTCAAACAATGTATAGCTTAAACTTTGTGGAACTTTACTGAATTCCAGTTGTCCAGGATCTATATCCATAACGGCTATACTATCGTAATCACTTCCTTCATTATCCATCTTCTTATTCAAAATATACTTCAAGAGAGTCGATTTACCACAGTTTTTGTATCCAACTATTATGATTTTATCCACGCTTTCTTCATCATTTTCTTCATTTTTGTCTTTAATAATTGTCTTCCAGCTACTGGGTATATCTCGATATAAACTTAAATTTGGATCAAAAATTGGATTCATTATAATAAAAAATGTGAATTCCCTAAAATTAATAATGTTGTCCTCATTTTCATCATCATCATCATAATTATTGTGATACAACTTTTTAAAAATGGGACAAAGCATCTCTCCACAATCTGAAAAGTTTAATTCCCAAATATTTTTAAGCTTTAAAATGGCATAGAATTCATCATAATTAATCTCACAGCTGTTAGCGTTATCGGATTTACACTTAGCGTAACGTACAACTTTGATTTCTGGAATTGAATGCAGAATCGGTGCAAAAACATAGTTTCTCTTTTTTTCCTCTTCATGGTTATTGATGACTGTGGCTTGTAGTCCCTCTTTCTGAATATCTATCTCATCTCCCTTGACTTCATCGGCTTTCTCATAGCAGTCTTCGGCACAATACACTATCCCTTCGACTTCAATTGCTCCTTTAATCATTTCAAATTCATATTGTCCTTTGATAACCAATGTCTCGTCCTGCTGGAGTCCAATTATAATACACTTATCAAGTTGTTCATTGTCTTCTTGCATTTTCTTAGTCCTATTCACAACAAGCTTGAAATTTTCATTATTGCGAATTTCGAATTTCGAGAAAATAGCACTGTCGCCATTATTATTATTATTATTATTATTATTATTATTATTATTATTATTATTATTTTCATTATTGTTGATATCTTCAGATTCTTCTATTTGTGGAGTTTGCTCTTGTTGTTGCGCTAATTCAACATCTGATCCGGTGGATTCTTCTTCATCCGAAGAATTCCTGGAATAAAAGACTTCAGGATTTTCTCGAATAGCTGAAAACGCAGACATTATTCTTTATTTTCTTATCTGGATATCGACATTAATATTGAAATTTCTGTTCATAAAATAATTAACTCTTGAATTCGTTTTTTTCCTATTTCATTTTTTTTTTTTGGAAATGTTAAAAATTTTGGATGCGCATCACTCAACTGTTCTTCTGCTGGTATTACAGCATGTATGTTTGTAATGATTATCTAATGATTCATCTTTATCTTTTGTTTTTACACTGCCAAAGTGCATATGATCCCACAAATCTCTATCTGGGATTATTAATGAATAATTCTATCAATTAATTATTACAGCTTAGCTTCGCTTAGTTGTTTTTTATTTTGTATGCTGTTTTACTCTTATCCTTCCAACTCTTGATTGAACAGCTTTGAAGTGACTGCTACATTATATGTAAATGCCAGATCAACTTATGAATAACAAAAACTAATTTCAAATTAACTGGATCCTAACAAGAACAAGATTTAAATATTCATATTGTTCACACTGCTCTGTCTGGTAGCACTAATATAATTGTATTACGTTGGAGCGCATGTTGAAAATAGATAGCTGAATGTAAATAACTTGCAAGTTAATCAAAATAGTAATATACAAATACATATTATTCCTAAATAGAAAAATATTAAAATAAATTAATAATTAAAATTAATCCGCTTGTTTGCAGCTTGATTCAATTTTGTGTTACAAAAGGAATTATTACAGAGGAACGGCCATTTCAGCTCTATTGCTAAATCGTCCCCTGTTTAAGGTATTATACACTTACAATATTACATATAATCACATAGTTTAAGCTTTTCCTTCTCTTCTCCGTTCATTTGGTAGTAAAGAGTGTAATATTTTAATCATAATTTCAAACTAGCCTATGAGAATTAACTATAAATAAAATGTATTTTCTTTTTTTTGTTCAAAATATGATAAAAATAATAAATATATGTATAAAAAATAATATATGAATATATATCATAAGTAACAAGTGGGCTTCCTTTATGCCCAGGTGATACAGATCTATATATAAACCACTAAATAAATAAAATAAACAAAAACAATTAACGTTTATTCATGAAAAACGTATTATAAGTGACAGAAGTGAAAAGTAATCAAGTACCTATGTAATATGTGCAGTACCAAATGTATTCAATAATACAGGTTATTGTGACGGCCATATGGATTACCACCTCCACCCGCATAGGCATTATTATTGTTATCATTATAATTATTGTAATTATTATTAGTATTACCATATGCAGTATCATTATCAAACGGATTATTATTACTAATAACATTACTCACTCCATGATATGTTCTACTCTGGTCACCATAACTTTGGCCAGGTCTACTCAAATCTTCTCTTCCAGCACTTCCATAGATTGTAGAACCTGGTTCAATTAGTTCGCTGTTTAATGAATCCCTACGATTGCTTTGTCCCAATCCACTAGACGGGAATTTATTATCGGCACTACTGCTTGCTACTGCCGAATCAATGTAATTTGCAGGATCTGCAACATGTCCGGAAAGAGCTGTCGATCCTAATGCATCCAATTCTGTTCCTGGCATACCAAATCCACCAATTCTTGAGCCACGGTTTTTCTCGTAGCCGACGTCTTTTTGAATAAAGCATACTCTGTCATCATTCACTGGTGTGTACTTGGTATCTGGATTCTTAGAAACTATTGCCATAACACAAGTAATAATGGTAAATAAAAGAAGGATCAATGAACAGATTGCATTCATTACAAATAAAACCACACCAGAAATCGATGTAACAGCTGCTTTTGAGCCAAACACTTCGGAGAAAATCAAAAAGAAAACAGAGTTGATCAAATTGACTAAATGGATAAGGATGTTGAAAATATTAGTTCTTTTATCCATATATGGACGAATCACGCAAAGTGCAATGAAATAAATTATTTCAATTACAAATATAATAACAGCTTGAACTTTTCCATATCCCTGAAGAACTGCAACAATCAATGAACGAACGAAAAGGTAAAGTAAGGAAATAACTACCCAATAATAACAATCCGCCGTAAACTGTGCATAAAGAAATCCATATTTGTTTAAAAACTTCGGTTCTCCATATAGAGAATATGCAGGATTTGAAAGTGATTCTCTAGCTTTCAGAATAACGCGAACAGCAGCTTGTATTAAGATCCCCAAAACTAAAATAAAAAGCACAATAGCAACAATGATGCATGCTACAGAATCACGTTCTGTTAATTCCCAAAGGCAAAGAACCACAACTTGCGGTAAAGCAATTAAAAACAATCTGTACAATGACCCCCTAATAATATTTGGCCAATGAGATCTATATTCAGAAAATCTTCCTGTTTGATTAATAGTTTTAGTTCTAACTAATAACTCCATAATTCCTTTGGTAATAGCCAAGAAAACAACCAAAACTAAGGCAAAGAAAAAAGTGAATGCAATACCAGTAAAAAATAAAGACGTGATTTCGATATTAGCTAAAAATGCCACTCTTTGAATACCTCTTAAAACTAACACCTTAGATGTCAATGCTGTAGTATTTTTCTCGTCAGTATTATACATATCAGAATCATTTGTTATGTCGTCATCTCTCTTAGCAATGTACAGAGATAAAGAACCGTAACTATGAGGTTTATTTACTCTTGATGGGGTTGCTAACAAAAATCCATTTCTTTGGGCTTTTTGATATAATTCACTCATATAATTTAACGTGTCAAGAGTAGCTCGTTTTAACATTCTCTTTTGCACAGAAATTGATAAAACGTCTTTATTAGCTAAAACAGAAGTGGCATTACCGCCTGTAGATTGAACATACCAGTTTGCCATTTTTGATAAGGCATCCAAATGGATTATTCCCATTGACCATTGGAAATTTTGACACCAAGCAGCAGCTATAGGTGGCACAGAGTTAACGGCCATCATTGCAGAAATAGCCAAATTCTGAAAATAAATGAACAAGGACAATGAGTTCGATGCAATATGTGCAGCGGTGGCAGAATATCCTGTTAACGACACAACACCAGATGTGATAAGCCCAAATCCTGAAATTGCAGCTATTGGCCAAGAGGCATATGGTGTTTGTACGGTTTTTCCATTGGACAAAATTGCTTCCACACATGCTACTGGATCAGTACTATTTGAATCGGATTGATACACAAGGACCCGAACTTTGGCATCTAAATCTGGAATGGCAAATGCAATGCCCGGGAGCTCGGAAGTGTATTTCGAGTCGAGGTTGTAGTTGGAATTAACATCAATTCTTCCAGCACTGATAGGGCACACTGTTTTGAATCCGAGATCGCACATGCTAACATTTTGCTCCATGATATTCAACCCGTAGGCAATGACCTGGATGTTGGCAGTAATGTATCCCGACAAAGTAGAGATAGCAGAGATATCAAAAACAACCTTGGTGTCGTTTGGAGTGTAAACAACGTTGAAATACGATGCCGTCAACTGGGAATTCTTCATGCATGTCAATAATGACGATGTCTCTATATACTCGGATGCATTTGCTAACTGTGTCAACGTCAAGAATAGTAGTGTCGTGAACAAGGTGTATGTTTTGTAGAAATTCATTGCGAAAAACGAATAATCTATTTTTGTGACTTGTGGATATTAATTGGATTATCTGTTATGTACCGGATCTTTTTTATTTTTTATTTTGCGTTGATATTCTTGGTATGTGTATGTATATATTAGTTTGGATTTGGATCTGGTCTTGTGCACGTTTGATCGATATATATAATAAATCTATCTATTGTATTCTTCGGTCTATCTATAAAGATTAGCTATTAGATTTAGTATATTTAGTATGTTTAAATGTAGCTAATTGTGTTCGCAATATCGGTTATTTGGAATGCCAAACCAAGTGAAAGGAAAAATAAAATGAAATAAAAATACAAAACAAGGTTTCAGGTATTTTGATTTTGAATTCTTTTCTTTTTTTTCTTGTTCTCTTTTCTTTTTTTGTCTTTGCTCTTTCTTTTCTCACAGTGGCTATTTTTTCTTGGTGTCTTAGCCCTTTTGTTACTGCGCACAATTGCGTGCGCAGAGAAATATATCTATTTTTATAAGATCAATGGAAATTTCCCAGAGGGTTCCAGATCCAAATACGAGAAAAAAAAAGCAAAAGTAAGACCCAGGATTTATTATTTTGGACCATGGGGGAAACGGTGCATATACTGAGTGCGTGTAGTAATAATTATGTTGGGTGGGGGGCTTGGACTTTCAACCGTCAGCATCTGGATGTCAACTTAGAAATTGGACATTATTACCCAATGAGGAATCCACAAACAGACAAAGAAGAAGGTGAATTACGCTGTGTAGCAATACTTGACTGACAAATATAAATATATATATATATATATATATATAAATAAACCATATTCAAATGATATCAGAGCATTAACAATGATATCAGGATATTAACAGTGTGATCAGAAAGAATCAATAACATCTCTAAGAAGTTTCAAATCATAGTAATCTGCGACGTTCTCTAGGATTTGGATCTTTCTTAAAATACTCTTTCTATTGACCACACCCACCCAGCTGCCAGAGCACGTGCACGTTAGGCTCATCTCATCTTTTCGAATCTTAGAACATTTTTCACATTTCATGTCCTGTATGTAAAACATGGTGACCAATTGCTCAAATTCCTTGATTAACATTTCCTCAAGCGCAACCCTATTATACTTGGTTAAACAGCTAGTGCACTGCCAGATATCGTTCTCATCTTCTTTGCAAAGATCAATATCCCGTATACTCTCACATCCAAAACAAAGAACTTGCGGAATCTTAAGAGACACGCTTGGGTTTTTGAATGTTGATTCGTCACTGAATTCCTTTACCTCTAAAAGATCCAACAATTCTTTTCTAATACTTCTCGATTCCAAATTTCGCTTCTTGGAAATGCCGTAGACAGCGCAAATCATTTTCACTAACTCCAAAGTAGGATTGCTCATCTTCAAATGGGATCCTGGTAATTTGGGGAACTTATACTCTTCTTTATATGCCTCATTCAAAATGACCTTGTTTTGTTTATCGTAGAGCTTCTTGATGCGCTTAATCAACGGTGTTCGAAGTGGGCCTAATACTTTAGACACCTCAAATACCTTCTTATCCGGATTTGTTTCTGATTCTTCGGTATCATTATCTTTCTTACTCAGAAGTTTAGCATTCTGCGTAGACAAATGTTCGAAAGTATCGCCTTCGTCAGCTAAACTGTCTTGCTTTGCTTCAATTAGCTTATCAATGTAAACAACAATCCACGAAATAAATTCATTTTCATAAATTGGGGGTAAAAATTTAGCAACTTGCCATTTCGAGAAAGATATTAAGTCCTGCTTTCCTTCGATGACTTCATAACATGCTCTTCCCGCATAATTGTATTCATCCATCCAGATCAAAATATCCCAATATTTTTCAATTTTGAGTTGTAAACATCCAAACATAGGTCTACTTCTAATAGCCTTCAAAATGTACTGTGAATAAGCAAACAGATTCTCAATAGCTTTTTTGGATGTCTTGAGCCAAATTGTGTTTCTGTCAGCATGAACAACACTGGATCCCATTTTTCTAAATTCTTTTATCATTTGAAGAAGAACCTTTTTCGATGAATTGAAAACATGGTATTCAAGTTTAGAATCATATAAATATGATTGACGTGATTGCATCCATCTAATAAAATTGTTCACTAACATTTCCCAATGAGACTCTTCCTTGTTAATTGCAGAATCCCACCAATCTTTAACCATATTTCTCAAAATCGTAAGCGCTTGCCCATTAAACGTATCTCCAGAAAACTCACCAGCAATGTCACCAGCATTATTTATACTATTTTCTTTATTACCGTCATTCTTATTATTCTGATTGTTGAATCCACCCATGCTAAACTCACTCATGGTAACATCTGCTAAGTCTGAGCCTTCAGCGACATTCACAAGCGCAGAAGCCAAAACAGTGTTAATAGCCAAGTTCCCAACTGAAATCTCCAAAACGATGCTTTCATAGGTATCTGGATTATTGATACTTGGAAATAATAATGATTCAGTTTCAGTAATTGGAATAATAGAACGACTTCCTGCATCGCCACTTGAGCTCTGAATTTCTCTATTGCCAGATGGGTCCAGAGTCCACCAAAGAACCATACCACCCTTCTTCAATCTTCTTGCATAATCAATATCGATTAAATATGCATAATCATCAAGACGAACGTTACATAATGGAATACTACTTGCACTAGAAGATGATAACGCATCATGAACCCATGAACTTAAACTAAAAAATGACACGATCACATGTTTTGCTAAGGACAGTTGCCATTGCAATGCAGGTAATGAAACAGTTGGGGTAGGTGGCATTCTAAGAATAGGAAATTCTCTAGCTGATTTAATAGTAGTTGAAAGCAATTTATTGATGTATGGTGATTGAACGGCAAGCATGGAACTATTAGATCTTTCTTCGTGGATGGATGAAATTTTACTGTTTAGCTTCTTGATTAAATGAGTAAAATTGGTGAAATGCTGAGTTGAAACACGACATTCAGACGGATATTTCAAAATATGATAATACTTATCAAAGTCTTTCTCATGTTTATCATATAGTTCACTATAAATAGTACCTAATCTTTCTGGAAACTCTTGTGCTTGTTCATTAGGCTTCAAGATAAAGAAACAAATTTCTGAATCTTCGCCCCACGGTTTGCAGACAGCATATATCTCATATGAATTAACATAAATATGTGTGATGTAAATAATATCCAAGTTAAAAGGTGCCAAATATTTGTTATTTGAATTACTATTATCAAGAAATTCAAGATTATTACTGTGAAATCCAAATTGTAAGCCTTTATAGAGACCACCTAATTCATCTGATTTAAATTTCACCATATTACCTTTATCTAAGATCATTCGATCCGTCGCAGATACTTCATACTCATAAATACTAGCTTTCTGTAAGAAAGAGCCAGGCTTATTCACTAATTCAACGAATGCCATTTCATCCATGATAACTTTATAGATAGGTCTAGTGTTCTTCGCAATAACTGAGTTACTTTTCTCAATACTGATAACTTTTTGTTCGTCTAATATTTCGTCAATTTCTTCAGCACTTAAACTTTGCAGAACATTATTCATTGTGATATAAATCTCCTTCGGAACTTTGATTTTAATCTCTTGGATTTTGCCAGAAATCAATACCTTAGCTTTCGTCTCACCAGGCTTGACACTTGATGCATATTCCAAAATTTGCCATTCGTTATTCGTTGCATACTGTTTAGTTTGATTTTGAAACATATTACTAACTGTATGGCCTGAGTATTCACCAAAAATTTTCTTGTTAGCAGCCTTCTTTTCAGAATCTATTTTCCAAAGTATCTTATTATACTCTAACCAAGAAACATAATCAAGAGAAGGATCTGGACATCCAGCATCCAAAATTTCTTTTTCCTTGATTGCACTACTTTCATCATTTTCTTCATTTACTCTTTTCAGTCCAACTAATCTACGTTTTTTGGACGTTTTGGAATTTCCAATTTTAATTCTGTTTTTATTATTAACGATATTCTTCGATCCATAATCTTCAATATCAGATATTTTCAATTGAACTTTGTCTGTTGCCTTGAAGAAATTGGTCAATTTTGTTTGATTCACTTTACTTTCTTCAATTTTCTGTAAGATCCAAGTTGGCATTGTGACTTTTTCACATGGATTCTTCTTGATTTGCATGTAGGCTGGAATACTGATAATTTTTAAAACAACAGAAGCAAGACGCTCAAAATAATAATTCCAATCCAAAATTGTACGTGGATCAAAATCATCCAAATTTTTATCTCGAAGCCATTTTCTCAAATAAATACTCTTTTGAGCTATGTCTGCTGAAAAAATAGCAATTGGGATAGCACGTTCAGCAACTGGAGCTCCTTGCGGTTTGTTGGCAATAATAAATTGTGCTGTCATACCTTTACCATCTTTCAAATCAATCCCAAGAAACTCAACTAAACGACGAATTGTTGTGATTGATGTTGATTTCATGCCATTATATTCAGTAATTGATTTACTCATACTTTTCTTTTCACCAATCAAATTAATCAAATCTTCATCTTCAATATTTGCTCCTTTGGTCAACAAAATATCTAACCATTTGTTAGCAACCAGTGCAACTGCTGCGTAACAATTTTCCAACGAATCACCTTCTAAGAACGCTGGAAAGAGATCACCCTGCATATTTTTCACAATCTGTAGTTCACCACGTCTTTTTAATTCAAAACCTTTTAATTCTGCTAATGAACCGTCAAAGTTAAAAACAGCATATCTTTTCTTGATACCCTTACCTTCTTCTTTAGATGTTGGTAAAATCATAGCTTTGTATGGACCATCAAGTTCGAAAAAAATAGAATTTTCCGATTTGATACGGAACTCATGGGATCGGCCACCTGGAACAAGTTCTTGATATTGGTGGTTAGTGAATTCTAAATGAACCAAATGATTTAACATGGAACAAAGATATGGCAATGCGAGCTTTGTTCCATCCTTCATCACAATATTGAACTCATCAGGGAAAGAAGAAGGAATAATACACCAAATCCCATCTGTATCTAATTCTAAAGGTCTCCCAAATCTTTCAATTAAAGCTCGGGCCATTTGAATGATCGTAGCACCTGTTAAGCATGTAATGCCTGCCATTTCCATAGAATACCAACGTGAACCTTTTCTCATAACGTAACCATAGAAAGAGTTTAAAATAACTTTATGTGCTAACTGTAAAGAATCATAGGTAATAACCATCTTTTTCGCTTCTTCAATGGCATGTCGATCGCTCTTTTCAATACTTGACACCTTCTTTTTCCATTTCTTTGCAAGGCCTTTATAAGTATATCTACGATCTCTAAAACTACGCACAGTATCGATGTAAAATGGATTTTCTCTTTGGCAAACAATAGATTCTCTGTCAATCGTCTCAGAAGTCTTGATCCTATGATAAACCTTTCTAGAATAATCACCAATTCTCTTCTTCATTTCGCTCGCTTGCTCAGCGGCTGATAATTCATTGAATGTTCTTTTTGGGAAACCTTCACGAACTGGTTTGAACATCTCACTTTTAATGGCACGCTTAATCATTCCATATTCATCCATTTTAGCTGGATAGAATTCACCACGCCACGACCAAGTGAGTATTCTATCACATTGTTTACCAGGACGGCTGAAATCACAAGATGCGCAATTAGATTCTGTCTTCATGGAATCAGGTTGTAATCTATTTGAAATCATAATATTAGGATACATGGATGCAACATCAACATGATAAATTAAAGGTAATTCATTTCTTTTTGGATTTCTCTTTAATTCAAATAATTCATCCTTAATTTTCTTAACAGTTTCTTCTAAATTGGTTATATCTTCAACATTCTTTTGACATTCCACTTTCACAAAAAACTTGACGACTTCTTCAACATTCACAAGCAACGAATCAATGACAGTAGGATCAATCTTAAATTGAGAACTCAAATCAGATCTAAATACACCAGCTTCTAATGATTCAACATGACCACCAACGTAAGTTTCTGCTTCCAAGAGGTGACCATTATGGAATCTTTCAAGCGGATCTTTGTGCTTATTAGGTAATAAAATATTATTGTTATATGCTTGGACCATAAGCAACATCTCACAAAGAGTACCAGTGCCCTTACGTAGAACCTCATCTGGATTAAGTGGAATGATAGTAGCTAAAGAAAAAATAAAAGGATGAACATATTTATAATACAAGTAATATGTTGCAACAGCATCAGAAACAGAATACTCAGATAAAACTTGTGGTTTTTCAATAGCGTATGGTGTCATAAGTTCTGGATCTAATTCAATTGGATTATAGCCTAATTTAACTGTTGTTACTGCTTTTAAACCTTGTGAACCTTGTGGTAAATATGAATCTCGTTTCACCCATCTATAACAATCCATGTGTGCACAATATGTTGATTTATATTCATCCTCACTATCCTTCAGGAACCCAATTTCGTCAAACATTGAAATATGATAAAAATTCGAACGTGTATCTACAAACGGCCAATCGAAAAAGTCACCGTTAAACGTGGATATCACAGTAGGTTTAACTTCACGTATATGCTCGAAAAATCTCCTAATTAGTGCTTCCTCATTTTCGGCATTGTAAATTTCAAAGTTTCCTGGATATTCAGGTTTTGGAGTATACTCGAAATCTTCTATATCCTTACTAATAATTTCACGATTAGTGATTAAATAACCTTCTCCATCAACCATGTAGGAAATCATCATGATTTGATCAACTGCAGCATCTGGAAATTTTAATGGTGCTTTACTTGTTTCAATGTCAAAGGCGAGCACCACAGGATCTGGTGGTGCAATTATATCTAACTCCTTAAATGATATATCTGTATGCCTTGCTTCAACTGAATACCATTTACCTACTCTTAAATTTTTATCAATAGCTACTCTCACATGATAGGGCACATCATATTCTTTGATATCATCTATGTAGTAAAGAGGATCAATATTATTTATCTTTCCTGAATTTTCATAGTCTTCCTCATTATAATTCACATTTACAGCAGAATAAATATCCCTTGCATCTTTCTTCTTTTGGTTATCTTGAATAATTGGGTTAATAATTCTTCTAGCCTCTAGTAAATCCGTTAGATTATAGAAAGTCAATTTTAACAAACTTCTTTTTAATCCAATTAAATGATTCGGAAGATCAAGATCATCTTTTTCAGTTCTTTTATAATTCTTCACGATACCCTCTAATTTCTTCTTTAGCGCATCTTCGACTTCATTTTCTGTATTATTTCTACACACTAGGAAGAAGTATGGGTTATATTGAATAGTGGTCTTAAAACTACCACCTTCCTCATCTAAAAAATAGAAATCACAGGCTGCCAAATTATTAAATACTTTGGGGGATGGAATTATTGTTGGGTGGAAATTTATCAACCAACCTGTTCTTTTTGGGCCTGCTTCGTATCTCTTGAATCCCATCATAGCATCAATCTCATCAACTCGTTTTGCTGCTTCAACTTTAGACATACTGTCCATAGTCATCTTTGCTGAGTTGTTTGATCTTCCATTATAATTATTCTTTGATTGATTATTTCCAAATTTATTATAGTTTGGTGTGTTCTTCACGAATCTAGCAGTGCTAGATCCCTTGAACTTATTATCGCTCATCTTATCTATATTTATTTATAATCACAAATCAACCGATTGTCAAATAATCAGGTTGGTTTTTTAGTAAGGTAATTGTAGGTTTGTTAAACAATAAATAATACTATTCCTCATAATTGAAGAGCATCTATTCTTTTCATTACTTTTTTTTACAGTACGTTGACCTTTTTTGTCGATGAAAAAGATCTTTTCTCTGTTTTTTCATGTAGACGCGTCACGACGCGTAAACTCTTTATACTTATATTCCGGATATGTTGACATAAAACCGGGTCGGCTTATTTTATTCTATAAAAAGAAATACTTGTTACGTTTCCCCGCGTTACAACTTTGCGCACAACTTCATGGTTTTGAGGGAAAAAAATTAACGGTAGTAAGTAACAAAATTTAAATGATTATATGACTAGCCAACATCAAGACTTTTCTCTCTCTTACTGAAAAACTAATTTAGACTGTATCTTGGACCATCTATCTTAATTTTTTAACAAAATAAAAGAACCTTGTTGTAAAATATTAGGCCATACTCATGTTCAAACCGTTCAAAAGTTTGACGTACGTCCTTAATTTCGACAATACGGAAAACCAGGGCCATTGTGGTGGGGTTAATGTGGTGAAATATAATAATTCTACAAAGACTTTATTCACAGGTGGAAGAGATGGTACAGTTAAATTATGGACTAATGATAATAAAAATTCTTATGAAGATGCGAAACTGGACAAGTATAATTTGAAATCATTTTCCTCGTCTAATAATATTGAGGTCAACAATCAACATATCACAGATACCATAAACAAAATCAATAAAAAAGGGTTGAATTTTTACAGAGAAGATTCCGCACCTTCGTATTCTCTCGAAAATTCCGAGCAACTTCATGCTGATTGGGTAAATGATATTGAGCTTATAAACAATGAATCATTAGTCAGCTGTTCTTCTGATTTATTGTTGAAGCATTGGAATTATGAAACAAGAGTACAGGCAAATCTTGGATACCATACAGATTATGTTCAATGTGTAGCAGTAAAGAATTCTTCATTTAGAGATGATTATCTGAGTTCACCAAACTGGATAGCATCTGGAGGTCTTGATAAGAATGTTAATATTTGGGATTTGAACAAGTACTCTAAAATTGGATCTTATACTATCACTGGCCAAGAGGCAAATCTAAATTATTATAATAATCAAGATAAAGGCTCGATTTATGCATTATCTGCAAATGATAATATCATTGCAGCTGGCGGAACAGATAACAAGATCAGTTTGATTGACAGACGTTCCCGAAAATGTCAAAACCAGCTTGTTGGTCACACAGATGCTATTAAATCGCTTGTTGTTTCGGATGAATGGCTTCTTTCAGGTTCTGCAGATACCACTATTAAACTATGGTCTTTGAAGAATAACAGAGTCTTTAAGACTTTTGACATGCATAATAGTTCTATCTGGTCTTTGCACTCGGATTACAAGGATTTCAAAATATTCTACTCTGGTGATAAAAGTGGTTGCATACTCAAAACTGATCTAAGAGGTTGCTTTTTGGATAATAGTACTGATGAGTACAACTCGAGAGGAAGCTTAGATCGCAACTCAATAAATGAATCGTGGCTTTTAAGATCAAAACTCAATGATAACTTAGGCGTTGTATCAGTGGTAGGAAAACAAAGTCATGGAGTAACTAGTATTGTTGCTGAAGACCTTCAATATAAAACAAATGAATATGAAGATGATAGCGGCTATATTTGGTGCTCATCGAGTAATGATAGTTCTACAAAATGCTATTTGAATCCGGATTTTAAAAACATTGTGATCCATCAATATCTTGTTGTTAAAAACTCGATTTTGAATTTATTGAGATCTGAGATAGTTGATAAATCCATTGAAGAAGAGTCTGCGTCCAAAATATCATCTGAATATAATAATCATTCATTGGATGAAAAAATTTCTAGTACAATATTTGATTCTATAGATGATAATCTCAGCGATAAGTTTTCTAATGATGGTGATTACGATGACTTTACTGATAGTGATTCTGAATTAATTTTTGAAACAAGTTTTGTTAATTTGAATGGTACTCCAAATACATATTACCTCAATCAAGATGATTATGACAATATATCCTCGAAGCTGTCATTCGGGGTTGAAGTTTTAAGTGAAACCATATCTGCAAAAGAGGCTACATTGATACCCATCAATTATGAAGCTTTTTATTCGATAGATGGAAGCAAATGTGTTCGAAAGGCAAGATTGCTAAATAATAGAAGACATTTAATAACTTTAGATGATGAAGGCGTTGTTAGTCTTTGGAATATAGCAACTGGTAAAATACTAAAATCCTTAACGAATAGCATGTGTGAAGAAATTATTGATGAAGAGCATGATGATGTCTTTCATGAAAAGGATGAAAGGTTCTTTGAAGATGTAATAGATGAATACCAAACAAACGAAGCAGTACCAAATTGGTGTCAAGTATCAGTAAAAACAGGTAGGGTATATATCACTATTATGGAGGATAGGTTCACAAATTGTGAAGTATATCTTGACGAGTTAACTGAAATTATCGATTCAGAAACTATAGAGTTGATAAAGTCGAAAGTTCCAAATTGGAAAGAACAGCGTTGGAACTTAGGTCAGATGGTTTTGAAATCCTTGTTCTACAATTTTGCAAAAGACAGTTTGAGTAAGGATGAGTCTTTCAGAAATCATTTAATTTCTGGTGAAATTATTCCTGAGGAATTTTTGAAGAAAGATATCTTTCAATATTTAGAAACTTCAAATGCTTTGAAGTTTCCGACCCCGTACGCACAGCGCGCCAATAGTAATGCCAACAGTATCTCTACAACTGACAAAGAAAAAGAAAAAGATGGTGGCTTAAAGAAATTGAACATATTCTCAAGAAAGAAAAAAGAAGATAAAGAAAATTCTGTCATGATACGCAAAGAATCATTTAAGAATCAATCATCACCGGCTATAAAGCCAAAAATTATTAATATAAAGCCAGAAGATCCTCTTTCTAATGTTGAATATGAAGACACACTCTCATATTTATTCGATTCTGATAAATTAGAATACCTTAAATCACAAAACTTGAAAGATTTGAATAGTTCTTTATATAAGATATCTGACAATTTGGAAATTCCAGTCATAAAATTTTTAGTGGAAAATAGGATCACAATTTTGATAAATGAACAATCTAAAGCATTAAAAGGTAATTGCTTAACTTTATTCAGCTTTTTTTCAAATGATTCTGACTTTGAAGATGTTAAGAAATTTTATAGAATGGTGAGCTATATACCTCAGTGGATCGGAAAATGCATTTTTAAGAATGAGTATCCACCAAAGGATCTCAAAAGAGTAACCTGTAAAATAATGGAATGGGTTGAAGACAATGACTCAAAATCCAAGAAGTCTGAGATTCCTAAGAAAAAGTTTTTTTCTATTACTGTTTCGCTGACATGCGCTGAGTCGTTACCACCATTAATGAATCCAGAAAATGTAATATATACTTACGATTCAATGGAGAGAGTCAGAAAAGTAATGACTACAATTGTTGAAAAGTTCCAAACAAAAACCCCTGAAATGAAAAAGATGGGTAATAATGGGATGTGCACAGGTATTGAAGATTGGCTTGAGATATTGTGCAATGATGAGATAGTTTCTCCAGATACAACTCTTAATACTGTTCAAAATAAAATTTGGAAAAAAAGTGAAAACGTTATTCTTATGTATAGAAGGAAGATTAGTAACCCTAAACAGTAGCTACTTATTCAGAGTTACTTTTTTTTTATAAAGTTTAACTACTTCTAAGTAACAATAAGTTTATATATAACACTATTTATTTTTCGATTTATCTCATCTGCTTATAATATATTATAGTGTTATTCCAAATGGAGATGGTTTATAAAACTCAACAGGTTTCCATAAAAATATTGGTGTATCTTTATCAGCTTGCGTGTTGCTCTCGGGCTCGGAGTTCTGTGTCGTTGCAGTAATCTTTAATCTTTTCCTTAAAAGATCTAAATCATCATCAAATGTTGTATCTTCCTTATCACCGCAAACTTTTCTTTTCGTTGATTCTTCGACTCTCTCTACTGGTTCATTATATGATTTCAATATTTGATCTATTTCTTTTGCTAACTCTTCATTTTTTGAAATATCCTTTAATTTTTCCGCTCCACAAAGCTTCTTCTTCATATTCAACAAAATTTGTTCATTGTATTTTTTATTACCTGGATACAATCGGATTATTTGGAGTACTTTAGTTACTGGAATTTCTATGCTTTTTGGCTTTATAGGAAAAATCAAGAAATTTATCCATTTCAATGCAATATCAATTTCAGCAGTACTTGTGAAGTTACTATCAGATTCCATATCGGTGACTCCATTTTCAGCATTTTCTGAATAAGCTTGTTGTTTCTCTATCAAATATTCCAATAATATATCTGAGAAAGTTCTACTATTATCCTCAAGCAGGATGTGATTTATGATAGTGGTATTTAAGTATTCTAAAAGTGGAGTACATAAAATCCTAACTTGGTTGAATTTTATATCAGGCTTTCTTATGATCAACACATTTTTAAAAATTAGAACATCCAACAATATACGGATAAGACTATTAACACTATAATAATTATTGGTGGTGCTCTCTATTCTCAAAAAATCTGATATTGCCCTCAAATTCTTTACGTAATTGAGAGTTTCTTCGTCTTTAATATTTCTACTGTTAACATTGACATCTTTGATTCCGTTTCTGTGAAATCTTCTATATACCCTTAAATTACTTTTCAATAAGGATTTGAACCTTAATTCTTCATCTAAAGGAACAGGATTGGAACGGGTCTTCGGTATCTCTTTATTATTGTTTGGGTTTGAGATGTCATTTAACTTACGACTTGATGGATTGAGATCATTTTTATCCCAAAAGTTTTCTTTTAGCCATATAAGGGCATCTTTCGCCATTATTCTCAATATATTTATCCCAGGAAGCGACTCATGAGTTGCAATATGTCTAATTTCTACAAATGATGACGGTAGATTTATCATTTTTGCAATATTATGTAACGGTATAGCATGTGTTGATTTCTGGTATGGGTCTAATAACCCATTTACAAATTTTATAAGTGCCATACTATATGCTGAACGCAACTGTGTCGAGTCTATTATTTTGGATTCTTTATCAGTTAAAATGCTTAAAGTAAGAACACATGTAGCTTCTATTGAATGTAGCACTTTTCCTCGTATTAGATATGCTTTTACTCTATTCACGGCTCTCCATTTATCAACATCTGAACCACTGTAAAACAAATCCTTTAGTTGATCCACCTCTTCGCTTGATCTCCATGGAACTATATGTAAGTGATTCATATCGATAAGAAGATTTGGCACCTTATATATATATATATGTCTATTGCTAATACCTTTGGTGCTGGTTCTCAGGGTGAATACAAAGACTATCTAGAGAGTTAAACGATTTATCTGCATGCTGGATCCTGGAGATGAGATGACAAATATTTATTACCCGGATTTTAATATAAAACATTTCAAGGACATTCTGAGCACTGATATATTAAAATCTTACATCTGATTGGACTTCCAGCTTAATATTTTCATAACGCCCAAGAAAAAAAATTGATTTTTTTTGTGGAAAACATAGTACAAGACAGGAAAAAAAAAGAGAGAAAAAATCTTAAATAACGAATGATGAAGCAGAAACCATGATTAAAATCAGATGGACGTAAATTTCATATCTTAAGATAGCACATAACTAATCTAATCAATATTAGAAATAATCAAAAATCAATAATCAACAATTACAATGGGTTCTCATTACGTTATTCTCGGTAAAAAAGTCTTACCATGGCAAGTAAGTAGAATTCAAGCATTTATTTATAAAGGTTATTGTTGAATTTAATTAGGCATGCCTATAATTTCATTAATTTCAGTAATTTTGCGAAGTCTCATCATCGTATACTAACAAATACTCTAGTTATCTGCATTTACTATTGGTGCTGTTGTAGTAGCTGCTGCCCCAAAGCCATGGAAATCAGCCCCAACTGTTCCAGCTATCAACGCTAGCAGTCCAGAAGAAGAAAAATTCATCAAGGAATACTTGAAGAAAAACGGTATTGAATTATAGATGTTTTTACCTATTGCCTTTCGATAGACTTAAAGTACTGATTCCATATTAAAGAAAGATAGTAACTATGTTATAAAATGGGGTCAAACTGTATGTTTCCTTTTCGAGCTTTGGCAACATGTTTTTCCTTTTGATTGATAGATAAATAATCTTGATTATTAATTCCATATTACTTTAACAAAAAAAATGAAACAAATGAAACAAATGATGAAAACAAGATCTCTAGATATTAAAACAAAAAGGAAACAGATGATAAGGATTGATATATAAACCAGCGGAGGTCATGACAACTATAAGGGACTGGTGATTATTTAGACAATAATGCTATTATGAGTTCCCATATATCGCGTGTATTTATTCAATTCTGTATATTTAAGTATATATAGGTTCCATTCAATTAAAATTATAATTTATGATTATGCTATTGTTGTAAATAATTATTATTCATTTGTGAGTAGTTTTAACATATATGATTGATGTATGACAGATGTTAAAAAAAAAAAAAACTTATATGTGGTCGATTTTTGCGCCATGAAATTTCATAGTTAATGGATTTTGTAACAAGGATTATTGATCCTTAGTAGGAAATCAGTTTAGTTTATTTGAAGACTTCTTAGTTTCAATCCTAACTTATATCATTCATAATGGAAATTACTGAAAACTTATTGTCTTTGATAAACAACGGTACAGCGAAAGCTGGTGATTCCTTGGTCTACAAGCAGCCACAACAGACTATTATCATACAAAAGGGTTCCAACTATTTGATTTCATACATCAAAACTTTGGGAAAAAAAGAAAACGCCACTAAGAAGCAAAAGGTAAACCCATTTGAGAATCCAGATCCAAATTTAGTATTTTATAAAAATTTAACCTATACACTTTTGCTAAACAAGTTCCCGATTACCAAGAATCATTTTCTTTTAATCACTAATAAATTTGTTAGACAAGAATCATTATTAAATCCGGAAGACTTGAGGGCGACATATGAAATATTACAAATTTTGCATAATAGCGGGCAACAAAGACCAATTGCATTCTATAATTCTGGTACAAATTCCGGAGCTTCTCAGTCTCATAGACATGTTCAATTCACCTTTATAGATAAGTATTATAAGTTATTTCCAGATACTGTGGCCAATTCAAAGGGTTTCTTTATTCCCAATCATGATAATCCACCAATTCAGGATAAGACCAGATCATTTGCACATTTCATAGCGCCACTAAATTGCAGCAGTATTTCTTTAGACCAATTTGGAATGATCTACATGTCATTGATACGAGATTCGTTGACGGTTATGAAAGACCACACCGATCTAAATTCTGCAATTGAGCCAACCAGTTTATCATATAATTTAATAATGACTAAAGAATGGATGATGATCATTCCGCGTAGCCTGGAGATCATACATGATAATACTACTCACTATGATTTTAATATCAATGCATTGGGATACATTGGATTGATATTAGTGAAGAATTCTGAGGTATACAACGAATTGGCTAAAGGAGACCAATCACAGATCAAGATTAGTTATGATATTCTATTGAGAGGTGGATACCCGTTGGAGTATGCAAAGGATAACCATGAGAGCGATTACTAAGTCAGTCTAGAACTTACAAGCTTTGATATTATATATGTATGATTATTACCAATATATTAGAAAATTCAAATGAAATGTTGGAAACAAAATAAGATGAAATCGAAATGCAAACTATAAGAGATGTGTACGTATGTATACCATGAATATTGAATTACTTGAGATTTAAAAAACAATCGGACAACGGCAACGCACGAAAGAACTTTGCCAGATATGAAAGAGCAACACTAAAAGATCAAAATGCATACCAGTTGATTACTCCAAATGGTTTATAATTGATAAGATAAAATCAATAATTGGATCTATCTCGTTCATTTTTTTTTCTTTTCTGATATCTGTTTCTGTGTTGGCAGCCTGCACCAGCAGTGTTTGAGAGGAAGAGAAGAAAAACAAAACAAGTGGAAATTAGTGATGTGCCTTCTACGTAGCACAGCGTTAACTTCACTAGTTAATTTTTTGAAGTATTCTTGAGTGTGTGAAAAATCGTTGATACTTTGAATGATGGTCAATATAGTTGCTTTTCAGTTTGCTGATAAATAGGAAGGTAAAAATAAAAAATAAAAATTGTAGAATTGTAAGTACAGCGGATTCTCAAATCAATTTATACAATTCTCAAAATGATTGGTAATAACAACAGAAGGGACAAAATGATATCTAATGGAGTTAAAGGGTAAAGAAAACAATATGATGGGGGGAAAGCAAGCCATGGAGTTGGCCCAAAAAAGAAATGGAAGAATCAAAACATGTATCTATATATAATTACATACACATACAACTTTCCCCTTGCTCGCTTGTTTATGTTTTTTATCACAAATCAAAACATGCAATACTATCAGGCCAACATTACACACAGTATGAAAAAGAAAGACAGAAAACATTAAGGTGTCAAGCCAGCAAAAAGAAAGAAATGGGTGGTGTGTGTGTGCTAACTGGATATCGCACTGTTATCCGCCACGTCACTTCAAGTGCTGTTATGCAACATGGTAGCTAATTTCTTGAACAATTGATAACCATCATCGATCTCAAAACAACATAAAAAGGCGCCAAACAAGACAAAAAGAACAACAAACACAAGCAAAGCAAAACAAATCAAAAAACAGCAAAACAAGACTACAAAAAAATAAAACAAAACCAAAGCAAGTTAGGGGTGGAGAACCATGTTTTTGTTGTTGATGATCTAGAATTTTCCCCCAATCACTCGCACTTGAGAAATGAGTATTTCTGATGAGTATTAAATTCCGTTAATAGTTTCTCATTTATTTTATTTTTCATTCGTATTAAATTCCCATCACAGTATGAACAGATGGGATATTAGCTTCTTTCTTAGCGCCCATCTAGAGTTCCATGAAACCATCTAGTAAATAACATTTGTTGTGCGCACCTGTTTTGTTGCTGTTTTTTTTTGTTTGTTTTTATCCTGCCCGTTCTCCTCTCATTATTTTTTCCCCTCATATTCTCCGCACTGCGGGAATTCTTGACGCTGCCAGAATCTGATTAGTTGCATAGTTATTGAGTTAATGGATTCGATGCTCATCTGTGTATTTACAGAAGAAACCTAATTGAGCAAATTATAGAAAATATTATTATTGATTGCCTTGTCTAATGCTATATTATTTTTGTCTTATCTTATCCTATTTTATCTTATCTTAGTTGTTCAAAGTTGAAACATTTATTGCCAATTCTACTAACTTAAGCGCTTGGTCAACCCGTTCAGACAATGAACGTTTGTCATTAATGTCCTGGAACACTCCCATAAAAAAACGGAGTCTAGAAATATCATAAATGAAAAAATAATGAAAAAACATCTTCAATATGTCTAGTAGCGCATAGAACTTGAATACTAAGAATTCCATATCTGTATCATTTGCTTCTGCATCTAGACTTTTCAGCTTCTCGTTCTTAATATTGATGGACTTTGAATTTGATCTCTTAACCTGAATATAACTATTACAAAATCTCATTTTCTGTCTTGAGTTTCTGATAAAAATCGTCATATTTTTATTTTGCTTCGCTATCAGGTAGAGATGATAAATTCTATCAGATACTTCTATTATTGATTTTTGTAAATCTTTGATATGCTTTCGAGAAAACTTCGTCGTTACCGTTACCAAGTTGGCAAAACAATTATTTTTCTTAATATGTTCCTCCAGTAAGTTCTCACGATTTGACATCATAGCCGTACTTTCCAACGCTCTTTTACTGCTATCATCTTCAAGCAAATTTATGAAAAGCTCCATATCCTTGTAAAAACTATCATAAAAATTAACAGCAGAACTTTTCGACATCAAGCTGCTGCTATTCGTTGTTGTGTTTTGACTCATATCACCAAATTGCGACATATCTGCCATCCAAGAAATGTCGGTTTTAGTAAACGAAGAATCAACCGAGTCTTTCTTATTATGAATCCTTGAATAACCATATTCTACGGGAATAAAAAAATTCTCATTATCTATTTCAACATTGTACAACACTCGCAAGTTGACAACCAATAATCTTTGACTCTTACGCGCATCGTCCAGGTCAATGAATTTATATCCAGCGATGTTAGCAATCACTCCTCTGTGATAGATATCACAAGAAGACGTTATAGAATCATTGGAATTCCAATTGGTATCCTTCACGTAAAAAAGACCAATCTTCAAATTGTAAATGCCACAAAACACAATGGCGTCCTGCTGTTCAGGATTAGTCACTTTATAATTAGGGACAAATGTAGTAGGGAAGAGTGGTGCAGATGTAGGGAAAATATAGCATTTAGTTAGTGGATGACGAGTAAAAGACTCTGTTCTTGTTGGCGAAACAGCATTGGTAACTGTTGAAGATGTACATGATAGCAAGGTTGGGAAATATTGATTATTGCTACATGGAATAGGCGTGGCTGTCATCGGAGTTAACACACACTTATTAAAAACAGGATCCGGTTCAGATACATCAACACCAGTTTGAGGGTCAACTGATAATTTAGGATCTATGGGAATCTCCTGAGAGAATTGAGGCATTGGGGTATCTTTTTGTAAAGAGGAGGAGGAGGAATATGATTTCAGAATATGGTGATCAAAAGTCTCCATTATTTCAATCGTTGATGAAATGTAACTTATTGCAATTATTTTTCCTACTTTCGTCAAGCAGCTTCTATTTCATTGATGTATGTATGGCCACCTCTACTTCTTCCTGAAGTTTTTGTCATTCGTTTGCTCTGTTATATTATATCAAAGAATTAAAAAAAAAGGAATAGATAGGAATCCAAAAAAAACCGTTTTTCTATTGTATACAATGTAACTCCTTAAGTTGGCTGTGTCCCTTAAGAAAATTCAACTAAAAGTCACTTATGCATGAATATGCATTAATATTCATGAATCAACCCGCATGGCTCAAGCGTTCTACTGTGTTAGAAAAAAAAATTGTCAAACGAAGGATGTCCTTTCTGACTGTGAATACTTTTTTCTTTCGCTTTTTGCTATACATTAACTGCTTCAGTAGGGTTTAATAATTTTTTCCCACTTCGAATTTGTTCTGAATTATATCATCAAGATTAGAATGCATTCATATTTTGTACAACTTATATCATATTAATATATCTTTAAACTACCAGATAAAAAAATATTTTTTTTTTTCGAAAATCTATATTGCTGATAAGATTGACTAATATGTTTCGTTTAGCATTCAATACAAGAAATTTCATTTCAACAGTAGGAATAGTTGAAAAAAATTCACTTTTCAGTACATTTAGACATTATTCTAGTCCCACTATCTTAAAGAAACAATTGGCATCTAAGTTATTCAAAATTAATCAAATTAGATTTAATAGCACCATTAGTAAAGGAATTAAGAATGCTGCCGAAAGTGAACCAGTCAAGAAAAAATTAACAATGAAAGAACTAATTAAGCAATATGGATATGTTGGATTAGCAGTATATCTTGGACTTGGATCAATTGACTTAGTTTTTTGCTATATATTGGTGGAACAAGCAGGAGCAGAAACTATTAAAGAATATGAGAATAAAGTTAAAGAATTTTTCGGATATGGTCAAAAAAAAGAAACAGCGAAAGAACAAGAAGAAGATTTGAAAACAGCATCCTTTTGGACAAAATTTTTAATTGCTTATGGTATTCACAAATCTCTTATTTTCATTCGTTTTCCTATAGCAGCATATATTACTCCTTTAGTTGTTAGAAAATTGCAAAGTTGGGGATACAAAGTTGGGGCAAGGAAAATAGCAAAAGCGGCAGTTAACGTAGTTAAGAAATCCGCCAAATAAACCAAGCCAAATAAACCAGGATGCAAACCTAGTTCAAATAAATAGTAAATAGATGAAAAAATTGTAAATAGATCTAAGAGATTTTTCTTTTTTGTTCTAAGTGACTAGTTTACACGTAAATTATATATGTATTGAAATAAGGAAAATAGCTACAGAAGAAGCAGCTAAACAACAGTCTGTCTCACCTACAAGGATAAAAACGCAGTTTTAATATTTTGAGATATAACATAAACGTATATTATAAGACTAATTTACTATTGAACTAATGACAATACTTCTTTTCTTTTTTAAAATCATACACTAATAAAGAAAGAGTAAAGGACATATAAAAAAGTAAAGGAAAGGAAAGCAAATGAATCATCCAACTTAGTTATGTAAACGTTTGTCGTAGGTATGCAAGTTGTTGATACCACCTTCAAGCTGAGCAGAAGCAGTTCTGAATTCGAATCTGATTATTCCGTTGTTAACATCATTTCTTAAATCAATAATAGATTTACAACCAATTTCTTGTAAAGAGTGTTGTAAACCATTGTACAAATATGGCAAGAATTTCTTAACTGAGCCCTTGTCAACAACGGCACCAGAAACACCTTGAGCAACAAGAACCTTGTCGGCTTCAGAAAAGTATCTAGAGGTGGCAGCATTACCAGGTTTGTTGATTCTATTCATGGCGTCAATGGAACCCATACCTCTATAAGATTTTAATCTTTTACCATCCTTGTAGAAATATTCACCTGGGGATTCAGCAGTACCAGCCAACATACCACCCATCATAACAGCGGAAGAACCAAGAGCTAAAGCTTTAGTGATATGACCAATGTTTTGAACACCACCATCAGCGATACATGGAACACCAAATTTATTAGCAAATTCGGTAACATTATAGACAGCAGTACCTTGAGGTCTGCCACAAGCCATAACTTCTTGGGTGATACAAATAGAACCGGAACCCATACCGATTCTTAAACCGTCGACACCAGCAGCAATTAAAGAAGCAGCTTGCTCTCTTGTAACTACATTACCGCCAATGACTTCCAAGGAAGGGTAAGTTTCTTTAATGTGTTTAAGCATGTTCAATTGGAAAATTGAGTTACCTTGGGAAGAGTCAACAACGACGACATCCAAGCCAGCTTCAACCAAGAGTCTTAATCTTTCTTTGTCATAATCCAAAGTACCGATAGAAGCACCAACCAATAATTGTTTGGTCTTTTCATTCTTGGAAGCTAATGGGTAATCTTGGTTCTTCAACAAGTCAGTTCTAGATAACAAGGAGATCAAGTTTCCTTCATCATCAATAATTGGTAATTTGCCCTTCTTGGAGGTTGTTAAAAGCTTGTTAGCTTCTTCTAAAGTGATACCCTTCTTTGCAGTAAGCAAATCTTTGGCAGTCATGATGGAAGCAGCCGTAGCATTCAAGTCGTCGATGAATTGATAGTCACGAGAAGTGACAATACCAAGTAATTTACCTGGGCATTTTCCGTTTTCTAAAGAATAAGTCAGTAAAAAAATCGATTTGAAAAAGGATGGTAGAAACAACAAATCTTCTTGGAATCAGGAATAAAAAAAATTTCCACAAAAACGTTTGTTTAAACAGTCGGAAGAACGAAAGTTAATTAAAAGTTTTGTTCATCATTTCGAAGAAAAAACAGTTGAAAAGAATAATACATACCAGTGACAGGGAAGGAAGAATAACCCAAGTTTTCTTGCAATAATCTAATTTCGCCAATAGTGGTAGAAGCGTCGATAACGACAGGGTGACTAATGAACCCGTTTTCGTATCTTTTGACTTGCTTGACCATTTCTGCCTGCTCATCACCAGAACAGTTGTGGTGAATGATACCAATTCCTCCGAACAAAGCCATGTGGATGGCCATGTCAGCCTCAGTGACGGTATCCATAGGAGAGGACACAAAAGGAGTGTTCAAGGTGATGTTCTTGGTCAACTTGGACTTAAGAGTGATAACGGTGTGTGGGAAAGCGATTTTGGTTGGCAAAACAAGGAAATCGTTGTAGGTCAAACCGCCTCTGGTCTTGGAGTCCATCAAGGTCTTGATGTCAAGTCCGTCACTTTCCGGATACTCTTTCAAGAAATCCATGGCCTTGGTGTAGTCTAAAGTATGGGACATTTTGGGTTTTCCAGCAGCAAGCTTTTTTCAAACAGGGTATTGTGAGAGAGGTATTCGAAGTAGGGGAGGCTTCAAAGGACAATAGTTTGCCAAAAAGGAAAGAAATTCAAAAAAAAGACAAGAAAAGAAAAGAATTGAAAAGAGGTCCGATATTGGTGAAAGATGAGCTGCCAGGCTTCTATTTATACTGGTTCTCCTACAAAAAATTTTTTTTCTTTCGCTCATCCTTTTATATGTTTCTGTTTCTTTTTTATGCTGATGAGAACGCGCCTGAAAAATTTTTCTGGCGCTTGGGCTCGTGAGACTCAACCAGACCCAGTTTCTCAGTAGTAAATGGCCATATTACCCCAATTCATCGCATTTTTATAGTGGTGAGTAGCTGTGAGTGAGTGAGTCAGCCAGGCTGCCTCGCACAATAAAAAACAATAGCACCTGCATTTCTCTTGTTGAAGCATATGTAGAGAGTGTGTGGAAAAAAAAAACCACAGGAGGTACCGACCTGCTAGTTATTGCAATAAAGGAACAGGCAGATACGAAAGTAAAGATACGAAAAAAATATGTTGATAAGGCTGCTGATGTTATTTTTGCTATCAAACCGACTCGACGCCGCAATTAGTACCGCTGCACTTCTAATCTTGAGCTTTGAATATAAGCAACAGAGCTGAACTTTGCTCAATCTAATCTGTTTCATATCTTATCTTCCCGCGGGGTTCCCGCGGGAGCATCTTATTTATGGCTCCGCAAAGTTCTGTGTAGGGAGTTATTTTTAATGGTTATGTGCGCGTGAAATCAAGAGTGCAAGTGCGAGTAACCATGGCCACTGGCCGTGACAGCGGCTGCTTGTGCGAAGCTCTTCACCACCAAACCGGAAGTCTTTAGCTATTCATCTAAAAAAAAAAATAAGAAGTGAAAAAAACGGTGCTAGCAGATGATCTCCGAATGCGAAAAAACGAGATGGACAACTATTAAAGAGTATTTCTTAGAGAACTGGACAATGAAAAAAATTTTTAGCTTTCTTTTGCCTTTTTGCGTCGAAAAATGAAAATGAACAAAAAAAAAAATGAAAGTAAAAAAAAAACTTGAGAATTGCAAACGATAGAGAATATCCCATCTCGACATACACACACATTCTTCTAAGTGTTTCTCGAGCAACTCTTGATATCACCACAATTAATTATATCTTCTCCGGTATGAGATGTATCGATGCTTATATTAGTCAATATAACAAGTAAGTAAAAATTAGCGCATAGGATATAATTCGATCCCATCACATGACATGCCAGCAGCCGCCGCAATATCCAGTCAAAGACCAAGCTGATGATCCAAATAATCAATGCATAGTTCAACTGATTGTTACTTGAAGATAAAAATAGCCATATATAGTCTTTCGCTCCTATCTGATTCCTCTTTGCTACCAAGGATATTTGCAGCTGGCTGGTATGGACATGGCACAACATGGTTTTCTCACCATACTTTTTTCTCCAGTAGGGTTTTGTTACTAACATTCGTTTTTTGCAGTTCGGTATGTCATTGTTCTCGTGTTCTAATTTTTTTTGTTTTATAATGTATAATAGTATCATGACATTCTCTTTGATGGAGTGTTGTCTGCAATAACAGTCTTCATTTTACGTGGTCGAATAATATCTCTTCAGCTAGAGCACGAAGGCCGGCACGCTCTTTATTGTACATATGGTTATGTGCACTGAGGCGGCCCATCATAGTTTTATCGACCTCCTTGCACTGACACAACAATCTAATGAAAACAACCGATATTTCTCGTTTTCACAAACCCCTGTAAGCTTCGTGGATGTATCAGTACTACCTCTCATCTACAGAATTAGCAATCCCGCATCATCATCGCCAAGCAAAACCTCGCCAGTATGTCCTTCTCGTACAAAGTCTTTGATGCTTTCCCCAAAGTGGCGCCGCAACACACTGTCAGATCCTCCAAAGGTGGCTCATCAACCATCTTCCTCGTATTCTCTATTCTTTTCATAGCATATGCTCAAATCGGCTACTGGTTTGATGGCCATACGATAAACATCTTCACTGTGGATTCCCAGGTACAGGACACTATATATATCAACATGGACATAGTGGTCAACATGCCTTGTCAATTCCTTCACACAAACGTGCTTGACCTTACCAATGACAGAACGTTGGCTGCTCATTATTTGAATTTCGAAGGAATCAATTTCTTCATTCCTGAAGACTACGCATTGACTGTAGACGATCAACCTCCTCACAAGCAACGCCCAAAATACGTGACTCCGCATGTGGACGAAGTCATGAGTAACGCTTTCTTAGCAGAATTCAGAGAGAAATCAAACGCTTTGGACAAAAAAGGTGCACCAGCTTGCCATATCTTTGGAAATATCCCTGTTGCTGCTTTAAGTGGTGATTTCCACATTACGGCCAAAAATTACAAGTACATGGGAGGAGGTGCACACGTTCCACAATCGGCATTAAACTTCTCCCATGTAATTAACGAATTCTCATTTGGTGTTTTTTACCCATATTTGAACAACCCGTTGGATTTTACGTCTAAAGTTACCACACATAATTTGCAAACTTACAGTTATAATCTTAATGCAGTGCCCACCACATATTCGCGTATGGGTGTGAACATTGACACCTATCAATATTCGATGACTGAACTGCAAGTTCATTTTACTGATGAATTAGGGTCCACATATCCAGGCATTTACATTAGATATGATTTTGAGCCTATAAGAATGATATTTGAGGAAGAAAGAATCGGTTTCATTGCTTTTGTTATGAGATTGGTCAGTATTTTTGGGGGTGTCATCATTTGTTTTAGTTGGTTATATCGTGGTGTCGATAAATTGGCTGCTAGATACCTTGGTAAAAAATGGACCAATAGAGGTGCCGTAGAAAAACCACAGAGTTTATTGGATGAATGATTTAGCATTGCAGCCAATTAGTATATTTTATTAGAGGCAATAACTGCTAATACTTATATTCAATAAACGATATTATTTTTGTATTATATAGATAGATTTGAATTTTCAAAATATATATTTGTGTATATATAAGTTTGTTTTTGCTTAGTAACATATATAGTAATATATACGTTTAGTAATATATGTAATTTTATAGCAATCATCTTTGAACTAAGCTTTTGATGATTCAAAAGCTTTGACATTTATAAGTTCATTTAAAGTTTTTTTTATATATTACGGCTAGTTGATGACAAAGATAACTCCCATACACAATGGGAGATCACTTATAGAACTGTACACATACCTAATTGTATTAAGATAAGATATACTGTTTTCGCGCCCACAATAAAAAAAAAGGTATTAAAGTTAGTTCGTTCTCCTCACTATGTAACTAAAACTAAATAAACCGATTGACCTAAAATATATGATTTTGAAAGTTTGTTAGTCTTGATCAAGAAATTAAATAGCGATAAAATAGGTCTAGTGCAAGACTTGAATTTCATAGTTACTTTCAAATATCATTGATTATCGTACAAAATAAAAGTAATTCCTATAAACCAATAATTATTAATGATTAATAACTAATTCATATGATTGAAAAAAAAATCTAATACACGTGTTCATATTGAAGACTCCGCGTTCTAGCATTCGTAGAATCATGTTTTAAAATGAAGTAGACTTTTTTGATTCCAGTCTAATGCTTGATTAACAATATATATAGGGGACAATATATAATACAGCTCCTCTTCTAGATCAATATAAGTATGAATACTTATCAGCATGGCAATACAGATTCAGAAAAAAAGTCTCCGAACTTTGCTCAACAGCTTAATAAGTGTGTCTTCGGGATTATCTCATTTTAATTTGCAGAATTTTATCGATAAAAATCAATAATTTTTCTTCATTTCTAAAAGCCATAATACAAAATACAAAATTAACCAAAAATCTAAATATATTCCATACACATCTACAAAAGCTATTTTCAATTGGCACCAAAGATATAATTAATGGTGATGTGTCTCTCATATTCATTCATGATTTTGCTTTGATAATGTTGGCGAAATTCTATATGCATGCCAATTTAGTGCCGCATGCGAACAATATAAAAGAAAAAAAAAACTTTCAACATGCCTTACGCTTTTCGGCTTAACAAAGATTTTTATTGAAAATACGTGCCACCAATTTAAAAAAGATATATCTTTTTCAATTACAGGATATATGATTATATTAGGTACACCTTAAACTGATGCCACATATTTTTGAAAATGTATCCCCTTTTTTAATGTGATGCAACTTGTTCCGTAGTATAATTTGGATAGTTCTGAGTTTTCTTAATTTTTACAAAAATTCAGATAATGTTTTAAAAAAAAGAAGGATATATAAAATAGAGATTATTCTGCTGTGAACATTTAAAATTGTAAAAACTTTTTACATTCACTTAAAAAATCAAAAAGAAAAAACATAAAATTTCTTACTAATTTCATCCTTTTCTACCATGCTTTTGTCTGCTTCAACTTTCGCTAATATTGTATTAGCGCTCTCCACGTTTGCCACTGCTGCTCCTGTTGGCACTTCCAAATCATCAGCAGCTCCAGTTTCTCTTGATTTCAAAGTAGTCAAGGAATCCACGTTTAAGAAATCCAACCCGAACGCTAAATTACCACAATCTTTAGGCCAAAGAAGACTTCAGCAAGCTTCGCAAGCGCACAGTATCACTATCCCAAATGAAGGTTCTTACTTCTTAGCAAATTTGGAAGTTGGTTCTGATAAACAATCAGTTGGTGTTATTGTTGATACAGGTTCTTCTGATTTGTGGTTCCCATCCAAATCCAGTTGTGAAGCTCCAACAAAGACAACTGCGGATTCTGCCTTAAGCGGATTACCACCACCATCCTCCGGATGTCCATTGGGTTCGTTTGATGAAGACACATCTTCCAGTTATAATTCCATGAATGAGCCATTTTCCTTATACTATGGTGTTGAAGGTTACTACACTTATGCTAAAGGTACCTGGGCCAAAGAAGATATCACTTGGGGCGGAGTAAATGTTGAGCAACTTCAATTCGGTTTAGCAACCGACCAAGATATTGGTCAAGGTATTATTGGTATCTCTTACAATGGTACCGAGGGGGTCCGTAGTGCCAATCAATACAATAACTTCCCCTTAGCTTTAAAAAATCAAGGAAAGATTAATAGATTGGCTTACTCATTATACTTGAATACCGAAGAAGCTGAGGCTGGTACTATCCTCTTTGGCGGTATTGATAAAGCCAAGTTTAATGGTAACTTAACCATGCTTGATATCATTGATGTCAATGATGCAGGTACTAAAGAAGAGGAAGCTGTTGCATTTTTCGTCAACTTAAACGGTATGGAACAAGGAGGTGAACAACTTTTCACCGAAACTCATCCAGGTTTATTAGATTCTGGTTCTACCTTATTGTATGCCCCTGAAAGTATTTATAAAACAGTTGCACCTAAATTTGGTACATATAACTCTACTGCTGGTGGGTACATTACTCCATGTAATTCTCAAGGAGAAAATTTTAAATTCCAATTTGAAAAGAATTTAACAATTGAAGTTCCTTTCGAACAATTGTTGTACAACATATCTGATCCAAATCAGTTGTTCACTAATGAAAAGGGTGTAGAAATGTGCCTTTTTACTATGTTAAGTAGTAGTGAAGATGTTTGGATTATTGGTGATGTCTTTTTAAGAAGCGCTTACATTTACTACGATATGGAAGGCCAACAAATTGGTCTTGCTCAAGCTGTTTATACTGACAAGACTGACATTATCAGTGTTTAAATTATTCTATTATTAATTTGATAATTGTTTTACTTATTTTATTTATCATTCCCCATTCATTTTGATTCGTTTACTTCACTTATTTATACGCCTGTTGATCAGGCAATATTTAAAATAATACATTTTATTTCATAAAATTTCAAACAGTATTACAGAAGAATAAAACTGTAATCCGTTGAAAAAATATTCAAAACCTTCCAAATTAAATATTTAAGTTAAGATTAAACATTAGTATACTGCTTCAAACCGAAATCACTTGATGCGATTATCATAATATAAAGGTTTCGTGAGGATATTTAGAGGTATCATAAATATGTTCTTTATGAACTACAAGTTTTTTTTTGTACACTACCAAAAAAGGAATATAAAAAACAGTATCCTATAAATACAGTATCTTTTTAATGAGTAAAAACTTTCTTAATTTTCCATATTGTTTATTTCTATGATTTCAGGAAATGTATTTCCTTAGATCAAATTTACCTCTCAATGATTGTTATTTGTACTTAAATCATATATATTGACATAACATTTGTTGTGTTAAAAAAAATTATATGCTTATTTATATACTAATTCATTCTTGGCTTATTTAAAATTTATCTAATTTTATCTTTTACTGCAAATAAACTCTTTTCTAATAGAATATTTCTTTTAAAAATTTCTTTATTCTCATATTTGTTTACAGTAAAATCATTCGAATAATATGTTGAGTCAGTAATCCACTTTGGGACTGACTCAACATTACACGAAATATTGATTAGGTAAAATAATTAAGCTTAACAAAGAAGCTTGATTATTAATACAATTATGGTATTATTACTACTACAAACTGTATTATTAATAGAATTCTAAGGTAGGGTTACAATTCGCTGTAATGCGGAAATGAGATAAATATGGACATTTATACCAATAAGGAATGGAGGAAGATTAGAAGAAAATAAGGTATGAAGGATATGAAGAAGGAGATATATAACATATATAGAAGAATAAACATTATCTCCCTCAATCAGGATGGACTATTAGCATTAATAGTGATTCAAACAATGAGGATGAATATCTGCAAAGTCAGCAAGAGATTTCGTCTTAACATAATATTTTAGTATTTTAACCTCATTATTCGAAAATCTAGACTTATGACTTTTTGGATCATAAATTCTTGAAATTTTCGTAGGCAGCTACTAATGCATACATTTATATAAATCACCACTCATGTGGTGAAAAGAATTGGAACAAATTTGAATTTATACCAATTAAGTCGCCATTACTGAGGTAATTTCTGTTGGTTTCGTACCTTCTTTATTGAGTGCTTAAGCTCTGCCTATATCCTTACAAGGTTTTAGGTCAAGATCAATGTTCTAAAACAAAGTTACAGGGTAAAATCGTATGAAATGTTGAGCCATTACTACATCGTAAGACTGATTCCAGATTAGAAGAAGAGAAGAAGGGAAGAGAATATAGAATATATACAAAGTTAACAAGATTCATTGCTCGACATGATAATATACGGTAGAAAGGTCATTTCTAGCCTTTTGACAAGAATCGATGAAGTGAATTCGGCAAATGCTTTGCTTTTTTTTTTCCTTGTTTATAGACTCTTGTTTGTAGACTCTTGTAGAAGGTGAGAAAACACCACAGCGCTCACATAGCAACTTTCTACATAAAAAGAAAAAGCATGCATAATAGTCTAGAGTGAATCACTTTTAAATACAAGACAGGCATAATCAATTAAAATAATATATTCAGCTCTTATAAAACGAGTTTCGGAGAAGTATTACAATAACACGAACTATTTGGAGCAAAACTAAACATAGGAATTCAAATTTTAATGAAAAATGGCATCTCAATCTTGTAGGTATTATTTTCTTAATTTTTATCAAGTTCTATGGTTTGATTGTACTGCTTTTGAGTGTTGGCTAACCAGTATATGTAGATGACTTAATGTTGCAAGAATTTCCTTTAATGATATCACCATTTTATAAACCGCCTCATCAAGTTTCTCTTCCATCAAATTATAGATTGTTGCCTGACCAACTACCTATATCAATATACTATTCCAATTATTCCTCAATATCTCCACAAGCAACGGAAAAATGTATACGCGAGAATTCAGTTATTAACGACATCAATACATGGAAGAAAGAAATTCTGAAGTTTAAGGAATCAATAGTAGAAGATCACAAAACAGATAAATTAGCATACAATGAATGGGTGAATGAGAATATCAATCATTATGCCCCGGGATATTTGAACAGTGACCAGAATTTATTAAGGCCTAAGCAGCTTGTATCGGAGAAGGCTAAACAAAGTATTGAAAATAATTCGTCAGATGGAAGTTCTTCGATAAGCCAATTATCGGAAGTTTTCCAGAACATCCAACTCAAGTGAATATTTGAAATGAAGAAATCAAAAAAGGCACCATTCGTTTTGTAAAATCAGATGTCCAGTTTTTGTTGTTCTGACCCACCATGCCTCCATCGGATTTTTGAAATCCAGCATTCGTTCTAAATTAACTAATTATTTATTTTGAAAAAGATTACGAGAATTCAAAAATTATGGAACTTACCTATTTGAATAGATTTGTGTTATTCCATGTCTCGCCAGTCTTTGGAGAGTAAAAACCCACTAACACTTGGGCGCTTAGGTTACACTTTAACCTGCAACGATATTGTTGAAATAGCAAACTATCATTACAAGCAGAATTTATCAAAAGATGACAGATATAAATTCTATTGACTTTTCTTTAATCAATATTCAGGGTGGAGGAGCAGTTGGTAATGCAGCTGCGTTTGATTCTATAGATAATATTATTGCATTTACATGTGGCAGCGGTATAATCGTGTATGAAATTCATACTGCTGAAACAGATGAGGATGAAAAAAATACATTTAAGTTAGACTTCAAGAGATTCTTCTGCTGTCAAGCGTTGTCAAAAACTTTGCAATCCGGGCCTTGTTCTACTACTCCTGAATTTATAAGTTTTGATGATTTGGGGTTTCCAAAACTCGAATTTCCTTTAGATTTTATCATGGATTTAGACAAGAAAGTTATACAAGGATTGTCATCTTCTCAAAATAAATCATTCACTAAAGTGAATAGTGCAACTTCACCTTTTGGTTATTCAATCCCTACATCTCCTTCACTTAGAAATATTTCTTCTGTTAGTTCAAGTTCAAGCATGCAGAGAACGATTTCTTGTATATCATTATCCCCAGTCGGTGACTTGTTGGCGGTAGGTGAGACAGGATATCAACCAAGAATCTTAATATTCTCTTTGGCTTCAATCAGTAGTGAAGTTCCTATTGCTACTATACAAGCTCATTCTTTTGGCATTAAATTATTGAAATTCTCAGATGATGGCAATTTTTTAGTATCCACTGGGTCCAACAATGACGGATTTATTTATGTATGGAAGATCAATAGATATCCATTAGACAGATCCCTTAATAGTTCAGTCGACTCATTTAGTAATAAAATTCCATTTAATACTAAAAATGTTTTATCATTTTTCAACGTTGAGTGCCATTCTTCAAATAAATGCTCGTCTGTCATAAATCAAATTATTTGGTATAATGACTTGACAATTGTAACTATTGGAAAAAGATTCATTAAGGCTTGGAAACTAGATTTACTAGAGTGCGATGATAAAAATGGATTATTTTCAGCCTGCTCAACTTCCCACAAAACCATTCCTGGAAACTCAGCTTACGATTGTACTGTTATCTGCAATAATTCCAATAAATTAATGAGTGGCAGGAACATTTTATTGAAGGACTTACTTGATGAAACTATTGTTGCGTGTGAGAAATACAAGTTGAAATGTACAGACAATACTAGCTTGGAAACCTCAGGAATGCTTCTTCTCACAGAATCTGGACTGTTTTGTAAAATTGAGAATAATAATGACATAGCACATGGCTCTGAGTTGATTCCGTTAAAGAAGGTAGCACAATCTAAAATTAGATGTTTCATAATTGATAAAAATATGGAGAATATTATTTACTTCTACTTTGCTGATACCCAGAAGGAACCCGTTTTGGTAACTTTATCATTGAATGAAATTTTAAGCGCTGATTTTCAATATGTCAAAGATTCTAACAGCTCGATAGAGAGCTCATTAGGAACACAATTGTCCACGTTTAGAGCTGAAAACAAGATATCACATATTTATCGGATTGACAGATTGCAAAATAATCTTATTTTCAAACTTGACGATACGTTAACTCTTTACGATGTTACCTCCAAACAAGTACGTCCAATTATCGATAATATAATATCTGATATTAGTGGCGTATTTGAATTCAGAAAATTTATGTATTTTTGGTCATCCAGTGGAAAAATTTACTCATATGATGCTTTGAATGGTAGATACTTTCAGCTTTTGGATCTTCAGTCCTTTTACTTTTCCCAAAATACAGGTTTTGATAATGAATTACGAAGCTTTTGTGTTTTCAACTATTCGAATGATTCACAGAACAACAGTCATGCATTTGGCGATAAATTAGGTATATTGTCTATTATTGAGTATCCAAGCAATCCTGAAATTAATGTTAAATTTCAAGAGAAGATTCATGACTCTGCAATTAATTCTATTGCTCACATAGATTCTAAAAACTGGAATATATTAATAACAGTTAGTAGAGATAGAACGATACAATTATTAGGGAAAAACAAAATGATTGATGGCTGTTGCAGCTGGCAACTGATGAACACAATTAAATCACATACATCCAATATAAGTCGCGTTGTCGCTTTTGGTGATTACTTTTTCACTGCTTCTTCAGATAGAACGATTTCCGTTTTTAAGGTTTTACAATGTAATGATCCTAAGATCTTTCCTAATGTTGAATTGCAAAGAACCATAAACCTAGGATCTACTCCCGTAAATATTCTCGCTTTTAATGATAAACTATTTGCGATAACTACCGACCGCAAAATTAGAATATATAGAATTTCACAAAATTTTAGATTGATTCATTCAATTAGTCCGGGTTCGCAATTCAGCAAAGTATCATTTTCTATTGATAACTTAGTTTATATTGAAAATTTACGATTATTGGTATGTTCTTGCAGTGATAAATGTATTAGAATACTTAAATATTTAACGGGTGAAGTTATATATCGATTCTCAGGATTATCAAAGTTCTCTCGTGGATTATTTTTTGTGTCACCTAGTAATATAAATCAATCGGAAAGTGGAGATTTTAAAATATTGTCATTTAGTAGTGATGGATCAATTTTTACTTGGAATATTTCTTCTAGGAACAAAGTTGATAGCATATTACCAATGATCGGAAAGCAATGTTCTTCTCCTACTGGAAAAAGCTATAATTCCCGAGATGTCAAAACCAATCTAGAAAAGCTAATAAATGCTAAGCCAGTAAGAAAATATGCTAAATCATTTGCAGCTTTGAACAAGGAGAAAGATTTTGATGATGATCTTGGCCCAATTGTATTAAAAGGTGAGCTACTGACACCAGATGCGAATGGGTTAGATAAAAGAGAAAATGCTCGAAATTTTTCTCAGAAAAAGTCATCCAATAAAAATCAGAATTCAGAAAGAAAATTTGAAAGCTCAAAAAAATCTGACTTTAATATGGAAAATGATTTGATGAATTCAAAAATTGAAACTATCTTGCAAGAATTATCATCCATAAAAGATTCCATTAATCGGTTGAGCAATGATTTAAATAAAAATATGGTTAAGCAAGTAGATTACTATTCGAATGAGAAGAGCTATATGTGTGTAGAATCAACTAACAAAAATTTTGATACAAGGTTGAAGGAAAATTATTCTATGGTACAAAATATTGAGAATATGCTGGAGAATTTGAATATTGAAAACCATTGAAAATACTGCGGGCTGATACTAGATTTGCCCATTATTTTTGCTATTTTTGCTATTATTGATGTATATGTAGTTCAACTCTTTAAAGCTTCAGCTAATTAAACATATATTATTTTATAGTAATTTTTCTTCATTCGTAATTTATTTTTGGTATTTGTTCTGCAAATATTGAAATCTAAATGGTGCTAGACACAGTATATACATTAATTTTTTGTTATTTAAAGTGAACACATGAAATTATACGAAAAAAAGAGAAAAATAAAAAAGGAAAAATTAAAAAAGCAATATTACGAATAAATATGAAATAATAATACATGCTGGGTTTATGATTTAGGTGAAGAAGAAACTCTGTCAATAATTCTAAATATACTTATTGAGAATGTTGTCACCCAAAGACAAAGTGTAATGAAWAAAAATGAACATAATGCCTTCTGTTTATCGCAAACTGTCATCACCGTRAAATCAAMAAAAACCGCCGCTCTTGCAACTATTTGGTACAAAGAATCTTTCAGAGTATCAATGGCAATACTTTCTCTTTTTGATAAAGCTTCACCAACTGTGCTACTAACACAAAACCAACGGTCATCAAGCATAGTATTGAACGCTAATGCGAGATTGGCCGAACTAAAAATTATGAATAATAAATCCAAAGACACTAATTTGATTTTGTCCATAGGATTTCTTAAACCCAAAGGCTTACCACTGTATTCATCCCACGTAATATAAACCAAATAAACCATGGCTATTGTTTCAACTATGATAGCCATTATGGTACTTGGTTGCTGTGATACAAGATTGTCCTTAATTTTATTTGTACTTTTAAAAATTGTACATGCCAACGCCAATGCAACCGCCGATAGAATAAACGTGAAAGATCTTGATACCAATAACAAATATGGGTTGAATAAAAGAATAGTTTGGAAAGTTGATTTCCAATGACTTCTCTGCGAGCTAGATAGCCAATATTTGGACATTACTTTAGGGTCTTGATCTTTATTTCTGCTATTGCCATTGGAACTACTCATATGATTCAGAGAGCATGTTGCCTTGGAAAAAAAAGAAGAAAAAAATGAAAATTTCATTTTATTATTGGTGTCACTACTGCCTAAGTACAAATCATCTTTATTCAATACCTCTCTTAATCTTTCATCACCTTCCCAATATCCTGATAAATCAGGGACTTTCATATCATTAGTATCGATAACACTATTCTCATTCAGAATTGATACTGAATTGCGTTTCAGAGATAATTCTTTTTTGGGAGAATTACTGACTCTTCTATTATGTCCATTTGCGCTAGTGTTACTTCTTGGGCTATTCAGTGATTGATTTTCATAAACAGGTAAAATACTGGGCTGTACCAAATTAGCACTTCTAGATTCGATTGTATCGAGAAAAGAATTCCAATCGTTATTCAATGATGTCAAAAACATATCAGGAATGGAGCGCGGTGCTTTCAGAGGAATTACGTCATTTTCTTTACTACCATATATTTTATGAAAGTCCGTAATGGTTGCATTTCTAGAATGTTTATTTGATTTGGCAATGCTATCTAAAACATATGGCGGTACTACTATAGGATCCATATTATATGCACGATACTGACTATAATCATTTAAAATTTCTTCTTCTTCTTCAGCTCTTTGCTTTCGTATTTGTTCAGCATTAGTGTCAATACTGACGCTACTATGATTGTTATTTATGTTAAAACTGGAGGAAGTCATCTTACTGGATAATGAATTAGAGCGCCCCGAGGACCCATTCACATTAGACCCATTATTGGAAATAACCATTTTTATGTATGGATTGGCTAATTATTTTTGATTATTTACTAGTAGTCTAATTTATCAACGTATGCTATTTATAATGGGTTTATTTTCTAAAAAATGTATATTTTTTTTGTATGCCTCCAAGTTTTTAACAATAGTATTTAGTTTGCTTTGGATATCCTTGATTTTTCAGACAGCGCCAAGAAAATCAGGGGATTTCCGAACTTTTCGTTTAACCAGTATTTCAAGAATAATAATTTGATATTGGTAATATATAATTTAGTTCTGATTCTATGAATAAATTTGGATAGCTTGGGAAATAATTTTTGATAAATTTGGTTGAGAAAAGTATTAAAGCCAAGAATATAAAAGAACTTGTTAGAAACTTTTTGATTTTATTTATAGATAATAAGTAGACAATAAAAGACCGTGCTTTCTCTAATTAAATAAGAAAAAAAAATAAAAAAAAAAGCGTAATCTTAACATAATTTATTAAGTGCGTGATAGTATTATATAAAATATATGTGACATTCAAGCAAACCAGCGAACCTATATTGGCAACCAAGCATATATATAATTGATTTATAATGCAATTCTTTATCATGAGGTAGGACCACTGAAGCAGTTAATATGTTTTATTATACAAGGCAATTTACTTTTTTTATTATTTTTTCTTTTTATATATCTAGACACAGAATCGTACTACAACAAGATAAACAAAACAGGGAGAAACTTATATTATAGTAAACTGAAATTAATTAAAAAAAAAGAAGAATAAAATCAAATAACACAAGTGGACGTAATAGATATGCATAAACATATATAAAATGTATAAGATAAAAAAGAATATAAATAAAATATGTTGTATATAGAATACATAAAGCTCACAATCGTGCATTTTATTGGTAACTACTCAATATACTTTCATCATCATCAAAATCACTCATCGGAGCAAACCCATGTTGTAAAGAAGTTAACTGAGGACTTGTTTGACTATTGCTGAAATGAATGTCCAAATTACGTTTTCTGATTTGGTCTTTATCCACAATTATGTTTTGACCGTCGTCTGAAGATATCAGGAAATTAATATTTGATAATGATTGATTATTAGTTGTATATGTTGGAGAGGTCATCTTATTATAGTTAATATTATTTAATCCACCTGGTATATTAGCGAAGGATACAGGTAAATTAGTATTTATATTATTATGATTATTATTCTTGTTGACATTCATGGGTTTATTGAAGTATGAATTTGGTATGATATCGTCGTGTCTAGTTTTTGGCTTCAACATGTTTATTTTCTCGTTAAGCGTAATTGGAGGCTGGCTTGACACAGATAATTTACCATATGTTGGATTACTCGCTCCTATTGGATTGGAGGTCAAATTATTCATATTGATACTACTGTTAAAATTGTTGGAAATAGGACTTCCACTTGTGATGATCCTATTCGTGCTCTGTTTTGGTGAGTTTATAGTAGAAGATGGGTTCGACAAGATTGAAATATTGGTAACACTTTTACTATTATAAAGCAGCTTGTTGGCGCTGATACTGGCACTACTGTTAAGCTTGCTACTGTTTTTCAAAGGTTGTGGGTTGTAGTTGGTGATACTATTATTAGCTTGAGCTACCACATTTTGAGTAACGATAGGTCTACTGTTAACATTTCTATTGTTGTGGATACTGTATGTATCACTATCATCGTTAATGTCAAGCACGTGGCTAAATTTTAAGTCAACGTTCTGATGGTCATGATTCGGTTTATGTATACCAACAATAGAACCGCTATCACTTGAATCGTTATCATTTGTCGTATGCAGTCTAGTGGTATTTGCGGGAATACCTAAAGCTTTGAGCCTTTTATTATCACCAAAGGCAACTGGTTTTGGCTGGCTATTAGACGGCAGCATGGTATTATTATTACTATTTTGATTGTTATTATTATTTCCGCTACTATTGGTAGGTGTTACTTCACGATTATTGCCAGTAGTTGTATTTGCATCATCTTTAGTTGCCGCGATAGAAAAGCCAGAAGCACTAGAAGATCTCGACATGCCAATATCTTGTTGCAGGAAATGCAGTTGATGTTGCGGAAGGTGATTTGTTTGGGAGCTGATAATACCAGTGAGCATGTTGTTATCTGCATTAGGAAGGATACTGACATCTACATCAGCAACCTCGTCATCATCAGCAACGACCAAATTGTCGATGCTACTTTTACTCGTATTTAAGTTAGCTTCAGAAGATGATGCCACAGAGGCAGCGGTTGAAGAGACGTATTGTTTGTTTATGTGCGAGATATGATGGAACGGTGCTTTGAAAGGGTGGTTTGTTGCAGGTGTGGAAGGGCTGGAATTATTCATTTCCATTTTTCTGTGTTTTATAACTTCTTATTCGTCTTTTTACGGGTTTTTTTTCCTATGTCTTGCGTTTGGAAATTTAGTATTAGTGTAGACACTCGTTGGAATTAATAGTTTGGTAGTTGATAAACTTTCCTGAAAGATGGTTACAATGCTCAACGATAAGAACAGAAACATAATCAACACAATTAAAAAAATGAAAAGCCTAGCTAAAAAGTCAAAAAAAAAAACTGTTAGAGTGGACCATCTGCACAAATCATCAGTATGGAGAAATTTATGAAGAGTTAGTTGGCAATGGCTTTTTACTTGTAACCCTGTCAAAAAAAAAGAAAAAAAAAGTAGAAAGGCGCACTGCACATGCTTTTTGATACATGCATCCATATGCATAACGTTGCATACAATATGCATAAATCACGTTGCAGATACAGTTCACTACGACTTTTTTTGTTCACATGAACAGGGTTGTTAACCTACTCCGAAACAATTTTCGATAGTTTAAACCAATAATTGGGGTTGCGGAAACACTGTGAATTGATTTAAAAAGGAGCCTTATCCAGAAATTGGAGCAGCGTTGCCAATCAGAAAAATTGAAATCTGAATGACAGAACTTACTACTGAAATAGAATCTATTTAACTTGGATTGTTTTATTTTGTACTATTATTATTGAATTTCATTATGCCGTTGACCGGAAGAAACTCATTCCATAATGAAGCTCGTAGTTCCAGCATACATTTATCCAGAATAAGTGAGCTAGATGATCTATTAGATAGTGATTATGAAGGCTTGATGAATAACGCTGAAGACACATTCATCCGCAAAAACTCAGACGCCTTGTCCGGAAAATCTGTTATATCTTCTCTCGAAGACGTGTGCTTGCCATTAAACGATAATCAGGATAGTGATCCTGCAGTAGACGAGCATGGCAATAAAATATGGCCTGACTTAAAGGCTTTGCAGGAATTTTCAAACCAGGAACTACAAGAGTTAGAAGAAATTCATGCAGCAGAAGACTCTATTGGAAAGGGCTACACAAGGAATGGCGATCATGATGAATACATCTCAAGGCATTACAGATATAATGACGATGATGACGATGATTACACTACAGATCAGACAGAGAGTGATATAGGTCATCCTAACATTGCTTTTAAAACTCCAATAGTTTCCAAAGTTGATGTTATAAGTAAAAATAGCAAGGATTATCAGCCATTGCTATCTCATAAGGTTAATGAAGCCGAAGGGTTAGATGGAAGACTAAGACCTCCTCGGATATACCCATGGAGCAACCAATCAAAACCAGATAATAGCAACAAAAACGCCGCAAATGCGGCACAAAGACATAGATTCAATCCCCCAATAATTAACAAAGATCATCTTTTGGATGATTTCAGATTTGCATATTTTAGGGAAGATTTGGATACGACAATACATTCACCGAATATTTCCGGTATATTACAACCAGGTCAAACATTTGCTGATTTATTTGTTAGTTCGGTTTATTCGAAAAACACAACTGCTTTGCCTAGAAGTTTGAGCCCTTTCAAAACGGCGGAAGCTAGTAATTCCAGTATAGCTTCAAAGATAAACGAAAAACATATATTTTGGTTAGATGTGTTGAATCCTACAGAAGATGAAATAAAAGTTATAGCAAAGTCTTTTGGCCTTCATTCCTTAACCGCTGAGGACATATTGCTTGGTGAATCAAGAGAAAAAGTGGAGGTGTTCAATAATTATTATTTTATTTGTTTCCGTTCATTCGACGTGGTTCATGAAAAATTAAAGATTAAGGTGAAAAAAGCCTTGGATGTTATAGATGAAAGTGATGACAGCGATGATAGTGATGATGAAAATTATTTCTATTACGAGAATGGTAAACTTTTAACTGCCAACCAAGCTCTCTCCAAAAGAGTACGTCATTTCTTTACAAATTTCTTCAGTAAAATTAAAGGTGTTGGGTACTCTAGAAGGAAACAGACAGTTTCCAAAAAAGATGTTGCTGATTTATTAATGCGCCATAAGAAAAGATATTCTTCAACATCCAAGTTCAATGAATTACAACCTCTTAATATCTATATCGTTGTTTTTAAGGAAGGTGTGTTAACTTTTCATTTCAATAGTACTCCACATCCAGTTAATGTGAGAAGAAGATGCAGACTATTACGTGATTATTTGAATGTATCAAGTGACTGGATTGCTTATGCTTTGATTGATGATATTACTGACGCATTCTTTCCAATGATAGAACTTTTAGAAAGTGAAGTACATGCAATTGAAGATGAAATTATCAAAATGCAGACCAAAGATAGTGATGATGAATCAGAGGATAGTGATTGTGATTTTGATAGTTCTAGTGATGATGAATCAGAGTATGGAGATGAAAATACAGGAATGAGTAATTATTACTATTGTGATAAGAAATCAAGTCATCCTAACAACAATTTTTCTTATAGAAAGAGAAGATTATCGAGAAGAAGTTCAACCGCTGGTGCATTTGGAAATCCAAATAAAAGTTATGCACCATCTGTTTCCTCTTCATCTGCAGGAAGCTCCTCAACCGCTTCTTCTTCCAGCAGATCTTCGTCGCTGTCAATGGCGTCAAACGCTACTTTCCAGTGGCAGAAGAAAAATGATATGCTAAGAAGAATAGGTGAATGTAGAAAGAAAGTCATGATACTTCTGAGGCTTCTAGGATTTAAAGCGGATGTTATTAAGGGGTTCTCTAAAAGATTTGGAGGAAATCCGTCATCTAATAACACTTCTAAAGTAAGTAACAATAATACAAATACAGTTTTGGAGGATGCTTACGATATGGAAAACAATTCTAATTTCGATCATAGAAAATTAAATTCTACTGCTATAAGTCATGAAAATTCAGAACTTGGTATGTATTTAGGTGACATTCAAGATCATGTTATCACTATGGTTCAGACTCTTAATCATTGTGAAAAATTGCTCTCAAGAGCGCATTCCAATTATTTGGCACAGATTAACATTGATATGACCAAAGTTAACAATGATATGAACGATGTTTTAGGTAAATTGACTATTTTGGGTACTATCGTCTTACCGATGAACGTAGTAACTGGCCTATGGGGTATGAATGTTGAAGTTCCTGGTCAATTCCAGGATACGTTGGTGTGGTTCACTTCCATAACTAGTGGTCTTATTATATTTGGGATTATTTTGTTCTTCGTAGCTAAGAAGATCGGTGTTGCTTGAGAAGAATTTTTATTGTATTTTTAATATGTTTCATTTATGTATTGCATTACTATTTTTCAAATATTCATCTCGACCACTCACTTATATATTTATTTGTATGTGTAAACACATATATTCGGATAATCTTACAGATTTTCGAAATTGATTTTTAAACGCCCATCAAAATATTGAAGTGAGCTTGAAATTTTCGTTGAAAGAAAAAGAAAATGCAATATATATTTTTTTTTTCAACTCATCGTTGAACAACTATTAATTAATTTATGAACATCTTGGATCGAAACAACCAATCATAAAAACAATTGTATAATTGTATAATTATAGATAATAAGGAAAATGAGTCTGCCAGTTTTGGATGATATGGAGTCTTTTAACAATAATGTTCTCTCCGAAGAAAGGCTTACTGATATTAAAAAGACTTTAATCAAATCCAAGGCTACTGCATTGATCACATTGAAAGATTCCACTGGATCTAAACTTTACGTAGAAGATGTTTTCACTCCTATATATGAAACATTACAGAAGCATCAAGGCTCTGCTGATTCTATACGTTTATTGAGTTGTGATGCAATGTCAATATGGTTTTTGCGTTGTACTCAAATCTTACGAGAAATTGACGATAAGGAAAATCATAAAGACTCGGAGATCAGCTTACTTACCAAGATAAATGATTCTATTTCCAATGAAACAGCTGAGCAACTTTTTGATTTTGTTGTCGACTTTTGGAATGATAATGGATCTCCATTAAGTAATTCTTTAAAGGACTTATTTTCAAAATTAACCGTGTTCTTATTCAATTTCAGAAACACTGATATAATTAAGAGCAATTTCTCGGATTCACAGAAAGTATTTGATTCATGGTGTTTGAGGACTTTAAAAACCATTCCACATACAAAGAGAGTACTTTATTTTCTAGTTATGAATTTAGTAAGAATAGTGGATGCCAGATTAATCTTGGAAACTTCTCCGAAATTTTTAGAAGATTCCTTAGTTCAAATGAAGCTGAATGCTTTCTCAAATTCTATTGCAAAATGCTTAACAGCTATTCTTGACAAGCTTTATTCAACAATGAAAACATCACCGAATGAAAAAGGAAATGAAGAAATTTTTCCGTTTGAGATAAAGTGGATAAGCATTTGGGCAGATCAAATTATTAATTCTTTAACAAACTATGAATTACGTCGTAATGTTCAGCTATATCTACTACCATTATTGTTCAAAATTCCAATGAATCCAAAAACTGTTCATAAGTATTTTATTAGGCAGATACTTCTGTTATCTGTTCCTCAATATAGTTGCCAAAAATTTAAAATAAATGAAGCTGATTTCAAAATGTCATTATATTTGTCATGTTTAAAAATTGGTCAAGAACTTTTAATTGAAGAAGAGCCGTTTGATGGATTGGATCCAGTGATTAACATATATCAACTAAAAGAACTATTGGCTAATAATAATAAGAGTATCAGGTTAACCGCTCTCACAATTTTGATTGGAAATTTAAAGAATTCCAAACCTATCAAGTCATACATCTATGGAATGTTCTATGATATCCTTGAACTATATTTTGTCGATGATGACCCCGATGCGAGAAATGATTTTTTCAGTTTATGCAGACATTTTATACATAGAATTCGTGATTCCAACTATGCAGCGAACAAATCTATAAAATCGTTGGAAGCCAAAATCATATTAGTAAATCAAGCTGAAGTTAAAGAGGATACTAAATCTAGGGAGCTATTATCTGTTTTTAACAATTTGAAGGCTCAGTTTGAAGACCAAATTGCCGAAGGCAAAACTTTTATCCTGAATTTAATTGATAGATGTAAGCTGGAAATTGTTCCAGGCATGACTTATCAAAGATTGAATCTTGGATACAGAATAATAATTGCATTAATCACATCTGGCATTGATTCGCGAGTATCTAGAAAGTTTTTCGATAAAAAATACCTTGCATATCCTTATTCTATGAACATGTACACTAATGAACTTATCAGATTGTATATGGATAATATCGCCAATAACTTTGATGATATTCGTGCATTTTCTATTCAAGTATTAATTATGCAGCCAGCTGTACGTGGTTTAAATGATGGAGAAACTATGTATGTATCAGTGAATTCACTTGTCGTAAAAGCTGTCAGTATCCTTCAAAATATCCAAGGTAAACAAGCTGATAGTGGAGCTAGATTATTACAATTTGTGACAAACTACAATATTCAAAACGATCAATTTTCTCAAAATGAGAAGAACATTGATATGCTTATTTCCGAATTAGAAAATAATATTAATCAGGCAAATTTTGATTTTGGTGAGGCTGTAACTAGATATTCGGTTCATGGTTTATATAAGGGTTTAGCTGTCATTGTTGAAAATTATAAATTTATTGAAGAGAACAAGTCAACTAAGAATATTAGAAAATCTAAAAAGAATAATGGCCTGAAGCAAAATGATGTCATGGGGGAGACTTTAGTGATATCAAATGACTTAGTCATAAGATGGAAAGCTAGAATTGAAAAGATAATTTCATTAATTTTTATTAATTGGAAATTGACTAGTGATATTTTATCTACTGATTCACCAGAAGGTAGTGTTCCTGATGAGCTCAAAGACAAGGATATCAGAGAAATTCAACAAATTAGTCCATTTTCCCAAGTTCTTTCTAATTATGCTTGGAGAGCAGCAAAAGATTCTTCATTGCTACTAAAGCAATTTCTTTTGAGAATTCCATCGGTCATTTTATCCAATGAAACGATTTTAAAAATAAGTAACCTCATTTTGGATCAATTATCTTCTGTAAACCATAAAGGCGCCTTCTATTCAATTTACCCAACTTTTGAAGAGTGTTGCAAAAGATGCTTTCACAGCGGTTCTGAATTATCTAAGTATCCAGAGGAATGGTTATCCCGAAACTTATCTTTAATCAAAGAAAAATCTACATATATTATTAGACGTTCAGCAGGTTTGCCATTTTTAATCTCCATCATTCTTAAAGCAAAGGCAGAATCTTTAGATAAACTACGGATCAATGAGCATGACACAACTCTATTCAAGCAAACATTCATTTTCTTACTTGATGTGGCTAAGTCTCCTATTTCTGAATCTGAATATACCGTTGAGGGTAATATTGAACTTCCACAAGTTCACGCCTTCAATTGTATCAAACAGTTGTTCATTGAAGCAGACCTTTCTGCGGTTTCTTCGTTTTATGTTGGTGATGCCTTAGCCATATCTTTTACCTCAATGAAGTCTCCTATTTGGGCTATTAGAAATTGTGCTGTTATGCTATTTGCGGCTTTAGAAAATAAACTATTTGGATCCAAAAAAGTTGGTAATATTATTGTGCCGTATTCTGCAAGATTGTTTTTCAACAAATTTAAAGGGATCAAACAAGTCATGATTTCTAATTTTATGGATCTTTTGCTTGAACATAGCAGTTCCAGCAATAGCAGTATCGAGAATATTTTTCCAATTCTTACAATCTTATCAAGATTGGAGCCAACCAGTAATCACAATAATGATTTATCTATATTTGAACCCTACGTTATGGAAACATTAGGATTACCACAATATAAAATCAGAGAAATGGCAGCAAGAGCAACACCATCTTTGGTTTTTGAACAGGATATTATAAAGTTAACCAAGAAGATAATCAGGTTAATCAAAGATGCTCTTAAAGATAACAAAATTAATTATAACTTAATTCATGGATTGGGCCTTGCTTTGAAAGAATCATTACTTAAATTGCAAAAACGTTATTCTACATTTAATGACTCTGCAACAGACAGGAAATATATTGACACTGAGGTATGTTATCAATTGTTTTCTGTTATAAAGGAATTCATAAAGAGTCATAACAGCCCAATAATTTTCAAAGTATTTATAGATATACTAAGTATTGTACTTCGAGTCAATGGAGTTTCTCAATTTAATGTTAAAGAAAACCTTGATGTTCATAACATTTTAGGTAATCTTTTCCTCTCAATCAATGAATCTTTAGCATCTGATCATCTTGACGGCCCAAAGCAATTATTAATTGAAGCTATTTCACATTTTCTTTTAGATTTTGGATTGTTGCTGAATGATAAAGAATTTTTAAGCGACTTTATACCACTTTCAATCTTATCTAATTCCTACAGAGTCAAGATTACAGTATGTTGCTTCTTGATTAAAAATTTTGATAAAGTTGATACACAAACTAAACTTGGTAAAATTTTAAGCAGAGATATTTGGCATATTCTTCATGATTCAAATGAATCATCTTATGTTAAATCATCATTTTTAGCATTATTAAAAGTTATGATGTCCAAAGGTAATTACTCCAAAAATGAAACTGAAGAGGTAAAGATATTGTTTGAATATGCAAGCGATAATCAAAGTGAGGATATTCGAAGTACAGCTATTCAGGCTATTGGTCCATTGATTGGTAACATCATTGTTTCAAATGATAAAAAGTTACTCTGTTATGCGGACGAATGGTTAAACATTATTATGAAATACACCAGTGGTGACTGTGTTTTAGATTTGAGATATTGTTGTAATCTTTCTTTGATTTCGATGCTTGATATTGTTCTTAATAATATGGAGGTTTTCAATAATAGTCCTATAGTTGCCAAAACTGTATTTTTGCTTTATTGTCAACTCAGTGATGGTGATGATATCATCAGAAATTCCAGCTCCAATTACCTCTCTAGAAGGATATTAGACAATGGAGATTCAGAATATGTTCCTGTACATATCGAAAAGTCGTTTCCTGACCAGTATTTCAAGATCTTTGGAACTAAAATAGTAGAAGTTTTGTGTGACTATATTATAAGTAATTATAAGTCATGTGACTTATTTATCAAACAATATGATAAGTTTAAAGATGAAAATAGATTGTTTGATATGGAAAAAGAGAATCTTTATAGAGTTGACTTCGTGCAATATTCTAAGATTGTTTTCATCTTGAATCTCTTTTCTGAAAAATTCAAAGGTTTTGAACAGATTAAGAAAATTATCAATACTTTCACTCATGATTTAGAGACACTAACTGTTTTTATTGGACAACAAGAAAATGATGAGATCCTTGGATGGTGTAGTGATCAATTTGTCTTTGGCTATTTTAAATTACAACAATCTAATTCATTACTCTTACAAAATTATAGCGGTGATAAAGCTATCATTTCTAAATACAGAGAAGTCCTTATTGAGAAGAAAATTCATGAGTCTTTGGGAATTTAAATAAAAAATTGAAAAGCTCAGTGCCCTTACATAAAGATTTTTACTTTCTTTTTTCTCATACTTGTTTATTAAGTATTTATGCTATAAAACTAATTTGATAAACCATAGGATAAATTTAAATGTAAAATTTCTTCTTGTCTTTGTCCATACTAGGTTTGTGTTCCCACTCGATTTCACCCTTAATACCTTTCTGTACTCTTCTTAATCTTAATGTGAATTGAGGTCCTAATTCTTGAAGGCCAGCTTTTTCTTCACTTCTAAATGCATAACGGTGCCTTCTGAAAAAAATGAAATCACGTTGGTTATGAATGGTGAGAACCTGTCTACCTTCATAATCAGGTCTATGTGGAAATAAGGAAATGAATAAATTGCCAACTGAACGACCCAAGGATGTGGAGAAATTCTTCAAGATTAATTCTGGAATATGGTTAGTGGATTTGCCATGACCCGCTATTTTCTTTCCCTCCTTATATGATGAAACTGAAAAATAATATGTTGGACCTTCTGGTAAAGCTATGAAAGAAATACCATTGATATTCTTCTTATCTTCATTTACCACTACAAGATGTGTGTATCCTCTGTTTGAACTTAATGTGGCAATGTCCTTCATGCTGTATTCTCTTTTTCTCTTAATAAACTTCACATCTTCAAATAATTCAGAGAAACAATCTACGAAGTTATATGCATGTCTACTGCAGTTAGCAGAGGTTGTTATTAACACTTTTGGATCTCTTCCATCTTTGAAGTAAGAGCCAAAATCACCATTATCATCCACATTTTTGTTCATTTCAACATTGTCTTTTGGTCCTACTGGCTTACTTTCGTTTTCATCATTTTTACCTTCTCTGCCATCTTTGTCATCGTCATCACTTGAACTTTCATCGGAAGACGAGTATTCCACTTTCATAGTTTCATCATATACTCTCTTTGCATCTAATGTAATAGGTATTTGCTTAGGTAACCCTTTTTCTTCCCTTTCTTTTCGTTGTTCCCTTTTAAGTTTGGATTTCTCCTTCTTATTTCTAAGATTTATCTGCGTTCTGACATCTTTGTTTTTAATTTTAAAATTTTTCAGACCAATACCCATTTTATATTCTTCTAAGTCCTTGCTTTTCCTATCTATTACTAATATTTTCTTCTCTATAAGCGATTCAAATAAATTATGTTTGCCTGATATTCCAAAAAATGAATATTTACGTAGATAATAGAACGATTTAAAGTAGTCAAAAAGAAAGAAAAAAAATTACAGAAAAAAAAATGTAAAGTGGAGCATTTCAGATATCATAAATTTCAGCGATGCCCTTTTTTTTATTTAAAAATCAAATTACTCGCACAATTCCTCACCCAGTAAAGAGTACGTAATTTTCAAAATATTTGTCTCCTCGAGAAAGAAAAGAAAAAGTAGATGAAAAGTAATTTATTGATGGCAATACTCAGTATCTACCCTTCTACTAATTAAATAAAATTATCTTTCAATTTCCTGTTTACTAAATAACAAAAGAGAAAATATCTAGGATTTTTATAAACCTAATAGAAATGTTTAGTGTTAAAAATCACCTTTTCTCAGGAAAGAATCGTGCCAATAAAAGGTTCGCCTCGACCTATAATTCAGCTAAAATGTTGAAGAAATATCCAATTGGCAAAGAATTACATGGTTTTGAAATCAAAAAGGTCTTACCAATTCCGGAATTGGCATTTACCGCAGTTAATTTAAAACATAATGTAACAGGTCTTGATTATTTACACATTGATAGAGCGGATAAAAACAATGTGTTTTCTGTAATCTTTAAGACTAATCCAACTGATTCAACTGGTCTACCGCACATTTTAGAACACACAACCTTATGTGGTTCTGAAAAGTTTCCTGTTAGAGATCCATTTTTTAAGATGTTGAATAGATCATTAGCTAATTTCATGAATGCTATGACAGGCCATGATTATACATTCTATCCATTTGCAACCACTAATATTAGGGATTATGAAAATTTGAGAGATATTTATTTTGACGCATGCTTCAATCCTATTTTATCCAGCCAGGATTTTTATCAAGAAGGTTGGAGATTAGAAAATGAAGTTACCAATGATAAGTCATCACCTATCATTTTCAAAGGTGTGGTTTACAATGAAATGAAGGGGCAATTTTCAGATTCCTCATATCATTTTTACATTAATTTCATTAATTCCATTTATCCTAGCTTATTCATATCCGGTGGTGATCCTAAACAAATTACAAACTTGACTCATGAAGATTTACTTGATTTTCATGCTTCAAGGTATCATCCATCTAATTCCAAGATCTTCTCATATGGTAATATTCCGATCGATAATAACTTGAGATTCTTAAATGATAATTTGACTCATTTTGGAAAAAGAGGTAATTCAAAGAATGGTAGTAAGGTCAGACAACCTATAGATTTGACGGAGTCTAAAACTGTTATCCTTGATGGGCCTGTTGATCCAACATTGCCAAAAACTGAACAATTTAAAGCATCATTAACTTGGTTTGTCGGTACTCCACGTGATCGTCAAAAGACATTCCAACTTCTGTTATTGAGTAATTTATTAATGTCTGGACATTCATCGCCATTTTATAAGAACTTGATTGGAATTGGTAATGATTTTTCTGTAAATTCTGGATCTAGTTCCATTACCGATTTGACCAGTTTTACCGTTGGATTAAACGGTTTATCTGAGAAGAAAATTGAATTGTTTGAAGATACTGTTAATGAAGTTTTAATGGATAAAGCACAAAATGGCTTTGAAGAACAAAAAGTTGAAGCTATGTTAAGACAAATAGAGTTGAGTAAAAAAGACAAAAAATCTGATTTTGGGCTTCAGTTATTGGAATCTGTTGTTCCTGGCTGGGTTAATGAAATTGATCCATTTAAAACATTAGCATTTGATGAAATAATTGAACAGTTTAAAAAAGAATATAAGGAATCTGAAGGAAAATTATTTCAAAATTTAATTAAGGAACATTTACTCAACAAACCAGTTTTCAGATTTATTATGAAACCAAATGATGAATTTAATAAAAATGTAGTTGAGGAAGAAAAGAATAGGTTATTGAAGAAAGTTGAAAATTTATCTGATAAAGATAAAGAAATCATTTATCATAAGGGATTGAAATTAGCTGAAGAGCAAAGTAAACAAGAAGATTTAAGTATATTACCTTCTTTAACTGTTGATATTGATATTCCAGCTGAAGCTACCACTTATCGTGTAGATGAAAAACTGTTAAATGATCTAGGATTTGATATTTTGACTAGAAAAACGGATACCAATGGATTGTTATATTTCAGGTGCAAGAAAGATATTACCAACATCATCCCTGCTAGATTGTTGCCGTATTTACCATTATTCTGTGATTCTTTATTGAGCTTAGGTACCAAGAATAAAACAGTCGATCAGTTAGAAGACGAAATCAAGTTATACACTGGTGGTCTCAATAACCACGCATATGTGAAGCCAGATATTGCAAACGACAATAACAGATCACCAAAATTATTTTGGGAGATCAGTGGTACCTCTTTAAACAGTCAAATTGGTAAGATTTACTCTATTTGGAACGAAGTTTTGGAAAATGTCAATTTTGAAAATTTAAGTAAATTGAAACTTTTAATCAAAACTGCCAACGCAAACAGTTTTTCTGATTTAATTAGTTCTGGCCACTCATATGCTAGATCTTTTGCATCTGCTGGATTATCACCGGTTAAGGAACTTGATGAATGTCTAGGCGGTGTTAGCCAGCTTAGATTTATGAATAAATTGGATACTAAAATTCAGCAGGAGAGCAATAATGATGAATTTTTGAGAAATGAAGTTGTTCCCAAATTGAAAGAATTGAAACTGATCTTACTTAGAAATACAAGTTCCAAACAAGATAGTAATTCTAATTGTGTCAAATTTGGTTTGGTTGGTGATAAAGAAGGACTTACCAACACTGAGAGCTACATGGACAAATTTATCATCAATAGTAATTCTAACAAAAAACTTGCAACTGTAGAGTATGATTGCAAGGAATATTTGGCAGAACTAAGACAGGTTCTTGGTAACGAAAAACTTGATTTCTTTACTAACTATAAAGGTACTTCAAATCAAAAAAGTGTATTGATTGCATTACCTTCACAAGTTGCATACTCTGGGTTAGGAATCTATGGGGGTAACTATCTTTCGAAAGACGGTGCCAGTTTGCAAGTATTGGCTGAGCTTTTGTCATTTAAATACCTCCACACAGAAATCAGAGAAAAAGGTGGCGCATATGGAGGAGGTGCAAGATATTCCAGTTTGGATGGGATATTTTCCTATTACACATATAGAGATCCTAATGTATTAAGAAGTCTTGAATATATAAAGAATGAATCTGCAGAACAATTACTCAAGGGAGACATTACAGATACTAATTTAAATGAGGCTAAGTTGAGAATCTTTCAAAGCTTGGATGCACCAATGGACGTCAGTTCCGAGGGAATGCTTTATTTCAACAATGGAATCAATGACGAAATGTTGCAAATTAGAAGAGATAATCTTTTAAATGTTGAACTGGAAGACATTAAAGAAGTATGTGAGAAATATTTATTGGAAAGCTTTAAAAAAGGTGAGTGCAAAGCAGTTGTAGTGGGGCCAAAACTGCAAGAGTATAGTGAGAAAGATTGGCAATTTGTTGAGTTTTAAGAATGAATTTTTGTTTTCGTGATCGTGTACATAGATACTATTTACATATAAAGAAAATCAGTAAATATTTATTTGTATTAAATTTTGTAGCAATATATAAAATATGGTTGATGCTCAACTTAAAGAATATGTTTTGATCTGAAATAATTTCTTAAATAGTTGACCTGCCAAGCACCCAAGCCAATAAGAGAAAGAATCACAGCTACAGAGAAATTTTTAACTCTCGCATTAGTGGACTCATTAGTATCTCTTAATCTTTCTTCTCTTCTTTTCAAATAATTCAATTCATCGACTAATTCATCAGTTAGTTCTTCAACACGTCTCAATTCCAACTCTGTAGGTTTTAATTTTTCAGAAGCTTGGATAGCATTCCAGTCTCTAGCTGCAGATCCGGCTTCTATGTCCAATTCAATTTCTCTGAATAAATTTCTTCCTAAATGAATGGCAGTGTTTTGGAAACAGACATCAAAAGCAGATGTGGATAATGAAGTAAAAGCGACTCTAACATTACCTGCAAAGTCCTTCTTTCTACGATACTCATTCCCTGCACTATCAATAATGTAAAAGCTTAGCACCTGGCCATCTCCTACATGTCCTGAGGAATGAATCTTAACAACAACAAGTTGCCTATCAGCTACAAAGTCTCTAATACACACCGGATTGCCCGTGGAATGAGTAGCAGCAACATCGAATCTAAGTGCATATGAAACATTTATGAAAAGAAAAAGGAGAACGCTGGTTAAAAAGTTATTTCTGTAAAACTGCATATTGTTATCTCTATTAATTCTATTGTCTATAAGTGCTAAATAATAACCAGACCAAAAATAATTATTTGCGATGAAAGGGTTAATATATGTGTTCCTTTTAATAATATTTACACTTGATCTGAACAGAACATTCAAAAATAAACAAATCAAACAACAAAGGAGGGAGAGAAAAAAAAAAAAAAAAAAAAACAAGTAGCAGCTCTGGCGTTTTGTTGTTCATTATGATTATTTTTGAAATTTTTTCTTTCTCTCTTCCTCTTTTTCTTCAGATCTTTGGCGCACTTTTTCTTTGAAAAACTTTTTTTTTTTTTTGTAGGTAGAACTTTGTGATGAAAAAAAATAAAAATAACAATAAAGTGCGGCAATCCAAAAACAATTGAATGAAGGTGAAAATTATAATATTTGAATAGTATCCCGTGTATATCACGTTCTTCTTTTTTGAAAATAATCTTGTCCCTATTGTCATGTAGCAAGAATAAATACAATCTAAAAGAAAAATATTACAATCTTGAGGCTAACATTAACTATTAATGAATTAGAATAAAAATGAATTAGAATAAAAATAAAATGAAGAAAGCGAAAATTTTAATTCGGGAATTACAGACTTTTATTTAGAGTTAAATGAAACGAATTGAACACATTTTACTTGTTATTATTCGAATGGTAGAAAAGAAATACTTAGAAAAAGAAATAAAGAAATAAAAATATGCAAATCAATGAATTTGAAATTAATTATGAGGCTAATGCTAGAACAGAAAAAAAATTAAAGGACGACCAATATTAGAATTCTAATTCAAGAATCATAGTAGAAGATGCAAAGAAGAAAAAAGGAAAATTATTAAAAAGGTATCAGAATTATAATAAGAAAATCATAAGGATAGCAGCTAATGAGGAACTAATGACAACCTTAGAAGCAGCACCTACTTCAACTGATGGAATAGAGGAAGTAGAAGACTCAGACTCAGGAGTAGAAGAACTAGCAGTAACCGTGGAAAGAGTTGATTCTGGAGTAGTAGTGGTTGATTCTTCAGGAATAGTTGATTCTGGAAGAGTGGAAATGGTGCTATTGGTAATAGGTGGGACCACAGGAGTTTCTGGGGAACCAGGCTCAGTAATGGTGGATGGGCTACTCAAAGATGGCAAAGCAGTAAGTGGGCAATAAGTGGTAAAGATGGTAACTGTTTCCGAGGTGTAGACTGTAACAATGTTTCCACATGCGGTGACGTTACAGGAAGTAATAGTTGCGGTGGTGATAACCTCATCAGTTCTGGTGACAGTGGCAGTGGTCAGCAAATCAGTGATGGTAGAGTTATCAGAAGAGGTTGTAGCATCCGTGGTTGTTTCGTTATTGAAAGCAGCAGAGACCAAAGAAGAGGCAATGGCGAGGAAATAGAAAAAGAAATGGGAGTTCATTGAGAAATATAATTAAGAGGAAGTTCTAATAATAGTGATGGTAAGCGAGAGTAATCGTTAAAAGGAGCACTGATTAATGAAATTGTTTGTTTGTCGTTGAGATTATTACTGAAATATACTAATTCGCAAAAAGAAAATGTTGATATTTCGAGGAATTCAAAGAATATTTATAGCTTATTGTTGAGGAAGGCTTTATTTACAGACAGAGTTCTAGTTATTTAGGGTTGTCATGAGTTTATGGAAATAAAATAAACAGGGGGAGGGGCTTAATAATAATAATACACAGAATATCCTGAGTAAATGAATAAATATTCCAGCAATCTATTTATAGCAGAAAAAAAACCAAGAAATAACTCCCTTTCCCTTTATGGAAAAATCACTGTTGCTAGCAACCATAAATAATGGATATTTTGATGGATACCCATCATATGTATACTTATGTATAAATTTAGCTGCCATTTTATTTTGTTTTTTTCATTATTTTAACATAAATGATGTAATACTATTTATAGCACAAATCACAGATCAGGCGCAACTCTCTAATAGCACTCAGATCTTCTTTTGTATGCAACAGGGGGAATTCTACTGGAAAGGCTGTGGCGCACTACAGGCTGACCCTACCTCCTATTTAGGCAGCTAGGGGTATCTACTTACCGTAAATGATGTGAATTGAATTAAATTGAATTGAATTGAAACAAAGCAGACAAAGCGATAGAAATAATAGCGAATTATTAATAGTAATAATAGAAAGTGAAAGTAAAGAAATGCAACAAAATACAATAATAGCAATACAACAGAATATTGATGTGTTTATGTTGTATTCTAAAATGTAAATGTGAAGAAAAAGTGATAAGCAATGATTAACCAAAAGAACCACCGATCATCAAGAACTGAATGAAGCAAATAAAAAAAGATGTATGCAAGTAAGAAAGCTTATTGAGGTGTTGCAAAACTCAAAGAAGCATCAAAGCAGCAATACTTCCCAATAAGAAAGCAGAGGTACTACTACCACCAGTCACCATTTTATTACCAAAATTAGCATTAACACTCACACTAACAGAACTAGTTTCTGTTGGTGTTGTAGTTGAGGTTGACAGATGTAAGGTAGTTGTCTTCTTTACGGTGGTGGCTGAAGTAGTTGTGGAGTCTTCTTCGGAAGTGGTGGATTCTTCAGAAGTTGTTGATTCTTCAGAAGTGATAGACTCTTCAGAAGTAGTGGTAGTTAACTCAGAAGCGGTAGTTAACTCAGAAGAAGTGGTTTCAACTGGCGCAATTGTTGTTGAAGTTGTTGAAGCAGTGGAACTAGTTTCTACTTCTGGTAATGGTGTAGTTCCCTCGGAAGTAGTGTAGGTGGAACTAGTTGCGCTTGTAGTTGGAGCAACAGAAGTAGAAGAAGGAACAGTAGAGGTAGCAATTGGTGTAACAGTTGTCAAAGCAGTCAATGGACAGAAAGTAGTGTAAATGGTAGTGACTTCAATAGAAGAGAATGTAGTGATTTCTGAGCAGGAGTCATAGCCAGCGCAAGAAGTAATAGTAACTTCTGTAGTACTCCAAGTAACATCGGTGGCAGTGGTAACAGTAACACCAGCAGGAAGTAAAATACTAGAGCTAGTTGTACTTGTCACAGCAACTGGAGCAACAGTACTTTCTGATTCAACAACTGGATTAGGTGTGGTATTGGTAATTGTGGCCAACCCGGAGAATGGACAAGTGGTAGTATAAACGGTAGTAAGTTCTGTAATATGAGTGGTTTCTACAGGGACACAGTTGGTGTATCCTTGACAAGAAGTGATTGTTTCAATGACAGTTTCATCATTGTACTCTGTAACAATTGCAGTAGTGAGTGGTTCAGTAGAATCAGTGATGGATTCAGCGGTAGCAGCAGCAGCATCCATAGTAGCAATGGTAGAATTAGTGTATGGAACAGCAAGAGCCATTGTGGAAGAGGCAAGAAATGATAATAAAGAAAAGACGATCTTAGTTGAAAACATTTTTAGAGGTTTGTTTTTAATTTGATTATTGGTATTTTTTCCTTCTTAATTTTATCTGTTCGACTCGTTTGATTTAGTTTGTTAACTACTAATGTTTTTAAAGTTGCTTCTCTTAAATATTTGTATATTCTTTTCCATCTTGCTAACTTTTATTGTAAATATGTCAAGGTATTTATATGAAACTTATATCAACACTTTTTCTTCTAATTCAATCCCTTTGGCTGAACTCGACTAGTGATAATTGGCAAATATTATTTTGCTAGGTAGTAAAATAGCATCAACTATTTTTTTTAAATAACTAATTTTCTAGACGAGCTAGTAGGTCTTGAAAAAAACTATTAGCCAATGAAGGCAAAAGTTCTGAATCTAGATTTCCAACTTCAGCTTTTTCGATTTGGCATTTATATTCCGTTTGCAGTACCTTTTCTAAAAATATCATAGGGTTAACAGTCAATGTATGTACTAAACGAAAAAATAAATCAATGAGAAGCAGAACTCCCTCGTTAAGCAAATTAATAAGAGATGCATACATACACGAAAGAAATAATTAATTCAAATTGGCCGAGTTTGAAAGAGTATAATGAAATTTAAAAAAAAATTAAAGTATTTTCAATCATCTTGAATATTTTTAAACTATTGTTCAGTCACAGTGACTTGCATATTTTGGTTAAGAAATTTTAGCATTGACGCTGTCGTCAATGCAAATGCAAATGAAAAGAAAAAATATACAAGGTACACAAAAATAAACGGGGACTGTTTCATTTTTATGTTTTTATTTTTACCTTTATTATTTTGTTTTCTGGCCTGCATATTAAAATTATACAGCTTCAGAGCTTGCTTTACCGTGTTTTATTTGACGATCTATTTCTTTGAAAACCTTTTGTGTATTTAGCATAACAAAATATTAATATTGTTAGTGTATTGTTTATTCGTTTTCTAGTAATTCTAATATTACAACATTCAAGAGGCTGGAAGGCCGCAGTGTTCCTCCAGTTAATATGGAGATTTCAAGGTCATACAATACAATATTAGCGGAACAGATTGAATTCTTAGAATCTTACGTTAATTCTTTCATCCATTTTTAGCAATATGAATCCATTTCAGCCACTTCAAAAATCAAATTCAGTTATCTGTCAAATTATCGAGGAATTCTATTAATAATTCATCCTAAATATGAAGCAGTAACTAAATATATTTTCTGTTCGCGTAATCCAAATCAATTTGTCTTGTATAGCATCTGCCTACAATTCATTACTTTTTTTTTGAAGTCCTTCCTTCTTCCATTTATGATCCTGTGCACAGACGGATAGAAGTTTCAATCTCTTTTATTTGCATTTGATATGTCGACTCAATTAACTCACGTAATTGACACCGTATGCATGCAATATCCCCGGATTTACAATTCAGAAATGCGAATATGTGATTTTATTATTATTTTTTTTTATATATTTTATAGTTAGTTTATTTATTGTTTGAAGTAGTCTTATTTAATCTACCTTTTTGATATTATTTTCAGCTTTTTTAAAATTTCGCATCCCAAGAATCCAACTTCATAGTACCATTCTTTTCCAAGTTTTGTTGCATCTTGAAAACGTTAGCCAAAATATGTGGTTCGTGTAATGCCTTTTTCTTAGTAGTGTAATGAACAGCTCTATCAAAATAGTCTTTCAATTGATCTTTATAATCTGGATGTGAACATTTTTCAATGATTTGCAACGCACGTTCTTTTGGCGCCAAACCTCTTAAATCAGCTAATCCTTGTTCTGTTACAATAACATCTAAATCATGCTCAGTTTGATCAACATGGGTAGCAAATGGTACGACGCATGAAATTCCAGTCTTATCAGTCTTACTTGGTCTGGCTGATGGTGTATGCATCACTGAAAGTTTTGCATTTCTAAGGAAATCAGCAGAACCACCAATACCGTGCAACATTCTAGAACCAGAAACATTGGTAGAGTTAGCATGACCATAAATGTCAACTTCTACCGGTGTATTCATACCAATTATACCCAATCTTCTAATCATTTCTGGCGAATTAGATGTAGTTTGAGATCTTAAACAAAGTCTAGAGGTGTAGAAATCCCAGTTACTGAAAACACGATCAAAACCATTTGGTGTCAATCTAATAGATGTGGCTGTAGCAAAATCCAAAGTACCTTTTTCAAAGAAATCTAAAAAGGAATCTTGTAAGACTTCTGTCCAAACAGATAAGTTCTTAAAGCTGGAATCTGCGAGGCCTTCGATGACAGCGTTGGCAATATTACCAATACCAGATTGCAATGGGTGTAAATTTTCAGGTAATCTTCCAAGCTTAACTTCATTTTCAAAGAATTCAATTAAGTGTCCAGCAATAGCTTGGGACATAGCATCACTTGGGGTTGGATCTGGAACTTGATCACGAACGGTACTTTCTACAATAGCAACGACCTTAGATGGATCAATAGGAATGGCGTCTACACCACAACGTTGATCAACCGTTGTGTATGGTAATGGTTGCCTGAATGGTGGGTTCACTGGAATATCGATATCGTGTAAACCTTCAAAAGAAGGTGTTTCGGTGTTGACTTCAATGATGACTTTATCCGAACAAGCAAGGAATTCTGGAGAACCACCAACGGCAGGGCCTGGAACTATAGAACCATCCTCTTTAATGGCTGTGGCTTCAATGATTGTGTAATCCAATAAATCATTGGCTTTGCTTCTAGTGTAGTAACCGTAAGTCAAATCCTGTGGGAACATAGATAAATGTTTATCAAAGAATTCAGTTCTACCTTCATTAATGGCATTGGCTATAGGTTTACCGACTTGATGAGGAGCCCTTTTCAATATCATATTATTGTCAGCCCATCTACTTTCCTCAGGACCGGCAGATGCACCAACGAATAAGTTGAAGGCTAATTTACCCTGCAAATTATTGTCTTCGACGTGCTTTGCCAAAGCAGTTGGAATCACCTTTGGAGCACCTACACCTGTGAAACCAGACCAGCCAAGGTATTGACCGTGCTTAAAGAATGGAATACATTCTTCTGGGGTCTTAAGTTTTTGCATATATGGCTTGTATCTGACTCTTTGAGCAAGTTTCGTAGACATTTTATTTATTTATTAATTTTTTTGAATTTATAAGGAATATGAAAGAAAGTGTAACGATATTCTATACTCTAGAACAAAATAATAAATCCATATAATAAAGCAAATGATTAATGTTTTGACAACAACAGATTTTGTGGGGAATATGACAAGTATTTATAATTCCTCAGCAGGATTAACTTGTAACAAGACTTAATTAGCCATTTTTCGTTACACATGACATTTTTCCACGCGTGATATGGGATACCACAGGACAACGGAATTCCAACAGCAAAATACGAGATTGCCAAAAATCAAAAAATCACTCCTAATGAATATTCATAAACAGAAAGTGGGTGAAAGGAAGAGAAATAATCAAAGTGGGGCAGTCGCTGGCCAATAAGAATCTAGAGATCCACTCATCTCTGTCGGTGAAGAGTACTCCGTAGGGCATGAGGTACATGCACCTATTCAAGCAGAACCACTGGCCATATTACTAAAGACAGACACCTATACTTACTCCAAATAGAATCACCCAAAAGGTTACAACACACATCGCAGAATGCGGGGCTTCTTAGAAATTTCCGAAATTCATCTTAGTAGTATCTGTGTTAAGCCGGTACCTGTCAACAGTAATTTTCATGACGGGAGTCTGGCAAGTGGGGGTCTCATACAGATTTTATGTTTGTCGGACTGCTAAATTTATTAGCCCTTTTCCAGATAATCAAGATAAATTATAATTTCACGTGCAAAACGTGATTTATTTGAAAAACCTTTAATAAATTTACCTTTACATTATATACTTATAAAACCGTCACACCTATACACAACTAGTTTTTTTCTTCTCCAATTCAGCAGTATATACACCTACATCAGAATTTCTAAGTAAAAAAAAATACCCCGACAAGTCATATTGGAGAATTGCATAAATAAAATCAGCCACCAACATGTCAATTCAATCAACATAGCCATATAGATAGAACAAGAATAATAAACATAGAGAAATGGCTCCTCCACAATCGTCCCATAAGGACAAGGGTGAAGATCAAATAGAATTGCTTCCCATCCATAACGCATCCTCTTCTTCTAGCCATCATCTTGCAGCAAACAATCCTGTTCTTCTTTCCAGATCGCCTTCCCATAATGCTCATCTTCAGCACGACAGTCTCGGTAATAACGATCTTCAGGCGTCTCTTGGCTCCTCAATTAATATTTTCAGACCTGCTGCAGATGATGGTAAGCTTCTAGATATAGACAAGCCTGCCTTCTATTTACTTGTTCTCCTTTATTTCATCCAGGGTATCCCTGTAGGCTTGGCATTTGGATCCATTCCCTTCTTGATGAAATCTTCGCACTTATCGTTTTCTCAACTTGGTACTTTCTCGCTTGCATCATACCCCTATTCTTTGAAACTTTGTTGGTCTCCATTGGTAGATTCCTTTTACAGCAAAAAAGTCGGGCGCAGGCGTTCATGGATCATTCCTATTCAATTCGTGACAGGAGCAGTGTTCATTCTTCTTGGTTTTCAAATAGACCTGATTTTCAAAGATTTATCTGACAACTTGAATAAGCTTACACTTTGTTTCTTTTGCTTGGTTCTCATGGCCAGTACTCAAGATATTGCCGTTGATAGTTGGGCATTAGTGATTCTTAGTCCTGCTAGCAAAAATTATGCTAGTACTGCACAGACTGTAGGCCTCAACACTGGGTATTTTCTTTCATTTACTGTTTTTTTGGCATTCAACTCTAAAGAATTTATGAACAAGTACTTTAGGTCTGCTGCTAATCAAAAAGACTATGGTTTAATTTCTTTGGGGCAGTACATGGTATTAGCTGGTCTTATCACCATCGCTTGTACATTTTATTTAATATTTAGAGTCCCTGAGGTTCCGCCACATCTTAGAACTAATTTGGATCATTATGATCAAATGGTCAATGATGGTGATATTGATGACACAGCACACGATTTCAACATTGATCATTACAGTAACGCATCAATTTCCAATTCTTCTATCTGGAGAGCAGGCTTGATCAATTTGAAATTGACATATTCCAAAATGTTCAGAGTCTTGTCTCTCCGCACAGTTCAACAATTTATTGTGATTCTTCTTATTTGCAAATTCGGATTCATGATTAATGAATCTGCTACAAACTTAAAACTTTTAGATCGGGGATTTTCCAAAGAAGATCTTTCTTTGACGGTTCTTATAGATTTTCCGTTTGAGATTTTCTTTGGTTATTACGTTGCTAAATATTCAAGGGGCACCACTGCACTCACACCGTGGCTTTATGGATACGTCGGTAGACTTTTTGCAGCACTTCTTGGACAATTCATAGTCTATATTTTTCCGATGAGCGTAAATAAAGAAACTGGGTTACAGGAGCCTACGGTGACTCCTACATATTTTGTTTTGGTTATCATCCAACATCTTTTCAGCTCCTTAATGGGTACTTTTCAATTTGTATCATTGTCTGCATTCCATACAAGAATTGCAGACCCTGTCATTGGAGGTACTTATATGACTACTTTAAATACACTAAGTAATTTTGGTGGTACTTGGCCGAAGATTTTCTTATTGAAACTTATTGATTATTTCACTACCGCTTACTGTGTCCCTCAAGATTTAACAAAACTGGTATACACCACATATTGGGATTCAGCAAAACTGCTCTTTTTACCAAACAGTGGACTATCATATGACGAATCGCAACTTTTGAAAGATTTCTATCCAGATAAATTCGATGATTCTCAATTTGAAGTTTATTTGAAATATTTGGCTGATAATGATGCATTTTCTCCACAGAAATATTCTAAGTTTTCAGAATTGGAGAAAGTGAAATTTTGGCAAGGATCACAGCAGATTAGTTCTTTTTTCAGCTGTGCATCAGACCCGGCTAAGCAAATGTGTAAAAATAGATTTAGTGATGCCGCTGTGTGTATTTCTGTGGCTGATGGATATTATGTTATGAACTTTATCTGTGTTGCTTGTGGTGCGCTATTGCTTGCAGCGTTTATTTGGAGGAAAGTCACATATTTGCAATCTCTTGATGAATCCGCTTGGAGAGTCAACTGAATTCATTTTGATTTAATACAATCTTTATTTTTATCATTATTATATCTTTCAGTTCCTTAGTTTTTATTTTTGCATTTTTTAAATATGCTTTATTTTACTCGATTTGTGCGATCATGAGTTGATTCATGTTGAATGAAATATATTATAAGATTTTGAATGTCCGTGCTCATAATGGATTGTAAATGCGTTTTTGAAGAACTGAATCCAGCAATTAAAGTGAGGCGTTTGTAAGATGGTACCAAAGGCAAATATCATTTGCCGTATAATTCAAGCTCAACTTTAACTTCAACTCCTAGCTACTTGTTCCGTACAAACAATTTCATCTCAATATGAATAATAATCAGCAAATATACAAGCAGCATATATCACAAATTTCAAAATTTTCCGCACATTGTGTTTCCAAATATAAAATTTCTTTGCTCGAAATCATTATACTTCTATTATATCCAACAGTTCTTCTACTAGGACGCTTGCTTCGTTGGACTACTGATATTCTTGCTGATTTTTTTGATTTTTTCTTTCCCTTTATCGCGAATACAGACTCTTCGGTTGTTGCTTCCCATGGAATTGCTGCTGCTGGCGGAAATTATTATTCTTCAAAGCATAACTTGGTCAACACGTATTTTGTAAAGAAAGGCTGGTCGTGGACCATTTTCGCATTCACTTTAATCGCCATAAAGAAAATAGTAATAGATTACCGTACAAAGTCATCAAAAAAAGAATCAATAAATTCTAGAATATTGATAACCAATGCCATTGTTTCAGTTGCAAAATTGTTAGCTGCCACTTCATGGTGGTGGTTTTTCACACAATGGTTTTTCGGATTACCTATCATGGATCGTGTATTTTTAGCTACAGGGGGTTTGTGTTCACCAGATTCAGAAACTATCACTAATGGGAATTCTAAGATTGTTTCATACATTTCAAATAATAAAAAAATACAAGCTCTTCTAAAGAAGTTTGAGTTGGACTCGGGCGCTTTCTTAGCTCCAGGCCCATTCATTCCTGAATCGATTCCTTTGTCAACTACCAAAACGCATGATGAAACTCAACTGAATGGAAAATCTAATAGTATTGAAGACGTTTTCTCCACAGTATTTGCAAAATCAGTGTCTTCGTCTGCTTGTCGGCGTCTCGGTGGTTCATGGATCGGTGGACATGATCCAAGTGGCCACAGTTTCATTCTTGCACATTCGTCATTATTTCTTTTATTTGAATTGATTCCTTTAGTTCCAACTTTTCTTAATGATTTGTACCTTAATAATTCCTTGTTTCGTAAATTTATTAATTCTGTCTTCAATGATCCGGAAATGGCTAAAAGTTTTTGTTTTGTAAAACAAGAGGATATGGATGATAATAAAAAAAAACCCCCTTTGAAACTTGGAAAGACGCATGAATGGTGGATAGAGGTTTTGCTTTTAGTTTTTAATCCTTTGATTTTTACAAGCTTTATTTTGAGCTTATGGGCTTGGATGCTTTTCATTACAGGTATTTATTTTCATTCTTTGCCAGAGTTATCGGCAGGTGTTATTGTTGGTTACTTTGAAATAGTTCTAGTATACATTGTGCCAAGATTTTTGCACTAAGAATTTAATATTTTCCCATTGATTAGTTGATTATTTGATTTTCTTCTTCTCCTTGATCATGTATTATAAATTTATATATTCCTATTCTATTAATAAAAAAGACAATATATATATATATATATAACTATTAGAGCACAATCTTATTGAATTCTTCAAGGATTCTTTCTCTTCTTTCAGGTGTAATGCATATACCATCAATATATCTAATTTTTTTGAATAATTTTATCAATAATCCATGATAATAAACTCTCTTTTTGTAGAGATTAATGTTATTGACTTTTAGAGATTCGACATATTTTTCATCTTCAGCCATCCAATCCTGTTGGAATTTCTTACTAAAAATGCTTTCAGAAACACCACTTTTTCCTACTCTGAATTCTGTTAAATCATCATCACATTCCAAGTATAATTCCTCAACAGATTCATCTTGTTTTTTTATGAGCTTACCATAATATATGTTCACCAAATCCTTTTTGCTTGATGCTGAATAAAAGCCTTGGGTAATTGGATTATATCTAAAATCAATCTTCTTTAAGTTAGTTAAATATTTGATATCTTCAATTAATACTTGGAAATTTTCAATATTATTGAACAAACTGTATAACGTCTCCAATCCAAGATACCTCAGAATTGATAGGTTAGTAATACCAGTATTTGTCACATTCAATATCTTAACTGTATTATATTCAACGATACGGTTCAAGATATTATAAGTTCCTTGCAATATCTTTTCATTTTTGAGAGTATGTTCATTTTCATTAGAAAAACTACCATTCAATAATAACTCATCAAGTTTACATATCTTATCTAAATTCAAAAGATGAATGTTGTCATTGACTCTCAATACTCTTAGTCTTCTAAAAAATCCAACATCTAAAGACTCCAATTTGTTATTCTTTAAACTTAATTTTCTCAATTGCTTATGTATAATATTTTCATTACCTTCCCCTTGGTCAAAGTTAAATGTGGTGAGCTCATTGTTATCAACTTTTAATGAAATAAGATTCTCCAAATATTTAAGGCTATCAATACTTTCGATGAAATTGTCACTCAAATCAAGTTCTTGCAAATTAGATAACGATTTAAAATGTTTGAAATTAATGTTACCTCTAATATAGTTATTTGAAAGATCTAATGTTGCCAAATTATGGAAACTTACATTACTTAGTCCACTCAAATTCTGAATTACATTGCTATTCAATTTTAAACATCTTAGATGCGCTAAGTTTTTAAAAGTTCTTAAATTTTGAATGAAATTATCTGTCAAATCAAGATATTCAAGATCCCTGTATTTCCTAAGTGACACAATTTCACCAAGCTGATTAGACTGAGCAGATATTTTATCAACAGTCAAGGGAATACCATCAAATATTCTAAGATTATTTTTATCAAGAACCAAACTACAAACATTAGGAACCAGTGAATCTAGTCCAATTAAATTCATTATCTCTCTTCCAGATAAATCCAAATCCGTTATAACATCCCAGTGCTTATTTTTCACGATAACATCTGTCAAAACATTCATTAAAGCCTTTTTGCTTTCAGAAAAAGTGATATCCATTTGAGAAATACTTGAAACATTTGGTAGATGATTGAAAGTTATGTCATTGGATCCGTCACTACTAATTTCTCCTCTGCTAGAATTTAAGCTGTTTTCTACCGATAAATTGGCTATTGCATTTAATGCATCAACACTATCATTATCTGATGATCTTTGAAGAGAATCACGATTCCATTTCTTCTCCTTGATGTCATAAACCATTCCCTTAACCTTTTTAGGTATATTGACGTCACCTTCTCCAAATCTTAAGTATTGGTTAAAATAGACTTTGCTGGTGTTTTTTTCTTGAATTGAAGCTAATTTTTGATGGTTAGCTTTATTATGGTCAACTCTATTTTTTTTCAAAATGCTTGGTTGAATTTTCTTTCCATCGTGTAAATCTTTCATGAACGACTCATTTATATCATACTCATAGGATGCATTTGCTTCTTCTTTGTCAAACTTTGATATGCTTTTCCTCTCATAAAGAAGAGCTTCATCAGTCATTCCATGACTACTCTTATATTCGTCAATATCATCTTTAACGAGAAATTTGACGCTCCCGTTAGGGTACACTTTTCTTTCAAATATTTTAGGTTGATCTACAACTTTAAGCTTCTTAAATTGATCCCTATGTGAAGTGCTACTGGTAGTTTTTAAATTTTTGTTAGGAATGGTGTCACGGTTTTCACTAAAGCTAGTAGGTTCAGCTTCTCTATCAGTCTCGTACATAACACTCGCATCCGTGTAGCTAACCTCACTGGAACTATAATCAATATCAGTAATATTCATGTTATTAATATTTCTCGCAGTTGCACTTTGTGAATTATAAAGTGTGGATTTGCTCATTGCATTATGAAGGGCTTGTTGATAGACTTGATCCGCATACTCTTTGTATTGATCATCAGTACGCTCCAAACTTTTAGTGGAACCACTTCTTGACATGAATCGCTTACTGTTTTTACTTTGGTTCATATTAGCCTTATATACTGGCAATCCATCTTCTGACATATTGGAAGATCTCTCAAGCTTTGAGATTTGAGATTTTCCTTGTCTAAAGATTGAATAAGTTATTTCAGGTTCTTCATCTTGTGAACTATGAAATTCTTCACTTAGAAACTCTTCTTTTCCACTGGTGCTGTGGGTTTCAATACCTTTACTAAGCAATTTGTTTAACTTATCTTTGGTGTAAGTGTTATAATCTTCGTTGAAGATCTTCAAAGGAGATTGCTGTCCATTTTTGTTAATATTTAGATAAGACGAAACGCTGTTCTTCAAAACGTGGTTCTTATTGGTATTAGCGCTATTAGAATAATCCGAATTTTGATTATCTATTTGAATATCATTTTTTGAATCAGATAAAACTTCCAATTTCAGATCTTTAACGCTATTACTTATGTCATCTTTTATAAGGTCATCATTATTCCAGTTCTTACCTAAATCCTCATTCATTTGTATTCTTTTGAGATGCTCCATCCATTGGGGCTTCTGCTGCTGTTGGTCACCTGCCGATGAAACTTTTGTAGTCCCGCTTAACAGAGATGTGGTTGGATGTTTGATAACAGAATTTTGATGCGAAGAATCTAAAATGGCGTTTAAATCATTAAACTTAGAATCGTTAAAGCCTTTATTTATACTTTTTTTTCGTGATGATATAGTTCTGCTGTTGACTGTATTATCACATAATTTTATGCTGCTCCCACTTTGTGACAGAATATTTTTGCTCAACTGATTGGGGCGAGATTCCGATAATAATCGTTTATCTGGTTTCATAAATATCGGCTCATTCATTTGCAACATTTTTGTATTGCTTATCATGATACTTTGTTCTCCATTTGCATAATTTATATCTTTTTCAGCCAATGGTGTCAGCTCCTTGAAATTGTTATAATATTCTCTTGAAAGAGTTTTTTTTAGAATAATATTTTCGGAGTTCTCCTTTTCATTATTCAACTGTAAAAAATCATGTCTCTGTATATATTTGTTATTAACATTTGGAAAATCAAATATTGGATAATCTTCAGGCAAAGTTTCCAAAGAATTACTGTATTGAGCCATTTTGAATACAGATATATATTTAGTTTTCTATTGCAAATATGTGAAAATACCAATACCACAGGTATTCTAATTTATAAGGTTATTTACTTTTTTTTAACTAATATTAAATGGAATATTGTGGAACAGATCGTTTACAATTAGGTGATAAGTCATCAGGTCTGATTGGCGGTTTGCATGTCAGTTTTTAATTCTTGATATTTTTTTTTGTTTCCTTTTTTCTTTTGTAATGTATTTTTCTTACTAAGAACACATGAAAAAAGTGCTTTTTGTTTACATTTTTCCGAAAGAGGAAATATATAAATATAGTTCAGATACAACACAAATATTATATCTTCCGTTGGTTGAATTTTGTAAAATGAGATGAATCTAGTTATATACTACGTTTAAAATTATTAATTAATCAATATTTCTTAGTAAGGATAGATAATGATGAAATTATTGGTATTTCCCCCTAGTATAAAGTATGTGTCGTATTCCTAATTGTATTCTGGGGATTCAAAACAGAAATAATCTATTTATCTTATAACCATAGATGAATCTTTCGATTTTATGCAATCTATGCATACTCTTGTTTATTACTTTCAAAATAAATATGATTCTAAAAACAGGTACACAACTTGAATTGCTGTAATTCACTTTTTTTTTAATATTGTAGGAAAGAAATAATCCTTTTTCATCACAATTATCAAACCATCAATCTACTCATATCAAATATCATGTCAGTTTCATTGGACTTCAGGTTTATTAACGAACTTTCTAAAAAATAAATTAGACTCTCATATTTTTTCAAACTTCTATAAAGAAATAAGGAGTCATTCTGCGTCGAAACTCTAAAATCATCGTTTTTAAATATATGATTGCCCCTAGCATACAGTAATACTTGTCTTAATGCAATTTGAGCTGGAGCTCTGCCCAGCTGATCAGTGTGTATATATGTAATCAAGTTTTCAATTCTGTTAATTAGTTTACATTTACTTCTAATAATAATGATCAATATGTGAATAGTTTTCAAACTTACGTATCAGCTATATCATCGTATTTGCATGAATTTTGAATTTCTTTTAGAAGACGAACTGGATCTGGAATCTGTGTTTGAACTGATATAAAATTTTTATATGTTAGTTGAATAACTGTGATCATCTTGAGTCTTGTGTCAATATCTTTGTATATATGGGTACTCACTTCTATCTCTAATATCTTTTAAGTCATTGTCATAATAAGCGCGCAACATTCGTCGTTCTAACTGGTCTTTTGATTCTGTTAATTTAAATTTCGATATTTGCTGTATTTTTGTTTTATGAATATTTTGCATCATTAATCAATTATCTTGAAAACGAGTAGACTTTTTCTCTATTGTCAATGATCTTCCTATATAGCAATAAAAATGGATTTAACGTTTTCTTCAAAATAAAAGAAAATAGTTTATTAGCTAAGCTGAGATTAATAAGTTCAATGAGACTATAGTCATAGATATCATATTCGCTGAAAATTAGATTTTGAAATAGATAGAATCTTGAATCTTATTATATATGTAAAAAAAAAAATTAGCAGAAAAATGTGTCAAGCGCTAAAGTCCAAGAGTTCTAATCACCAGCAAAACGGTGGCTAAGTTAATTAATTTTTCCTGTTTTATTTTTAAAAATAACTGAATAATGTTTTTAAGAGTACATAAGAGGCCACAAACAAAAACATTAAACACCAAAAAGTAAAAGGGAATAAAAACTACTGAATAGCAACAGAATAATACATAATATCATGATGCTTTATTGTTTGAATTCGAAACCGGCAGTTCCATTATATCATCATATATTGTACGAAAGGTGAACTTCTTGGTCTCGACATCTGAGTCAGAACTTAAACTAGCAGTTTTGTAAGAATCCAAAACAGTATCTTCTTGGAAATCATCCTTTATTATTATATCTTTACAAGATAGTTCATCGGAGTTTGTAGAATCCGTAATAATCTCATCACTCAATTGTTTAGGAACTGATTCCTGTAATTGTGTACCAATCATAAGCGCTTGGTCTCCAGACGATATTGAAGAAATATTAGTGTCATCAGATGTTAAAGAGCTGTCAAGTTCATCATCACTACTGCTCTTTGGAGGATATGAGAATCTTATTGTCGTAAATTTTTCGTTTTCATCTTGAGACATACTTTCCTGATTACCAATTCTATCGCTGGGATCTATAATACTCCCGCCCTGATCTAGGATAATACTCTGCACATGCCTTATATTCAAGTCTTTATAAAGGTCATTATCCAAAAATTTTATCAATGATTCACCTCCCATATTTGGAGGCAAAACATCATCAGGAAGTTTCAATTCACTTTTCAATATAGCATACATTTTTTGGTGAATTTCAGCATAATCTTTGTCGATTTCCAGAATTAAAACTCCAAATTTCTGCAATCTTTTATTCACTTCCGGAATAGTGTTTTTGGCATACAAGTCTAGCTTGTCAATAAGAGACTTCACGTGCTTAGGATGCCTAAATCTAGACAAATCTAACCTCTCGTATTTTAGTAAGTCATTCATTAAATTCTTCGATAAGCCCCTAACCTCTTTCAAATATTTGTTTTTATATTGTTCCCAATTAATTACAAAATTGGATTCTAATGCTTTGAAATAAGGTAAATATTCATTTTGAAGCAACTCATTATTATTTGATAAGTCTTTGATACTTTTATTGAGCGCCTCATTGTATTCTTGCTCAGTTGTCAATTCTTCACGAATTCTTAACCGCTTTGCTTTCGACTCTAGCGTTCTGAAAATTGCATCATCGTATTTTAATTTTAAAGTCTTGTAGTCATTCATCCTGGAATTTAGCTGTTTATCCACCTCGCTAAATCTTCTTAAAAGTTCCATTTTCTCTTCCTGCAAATGCAAAAGAGTTTCTTCATTGATTATATTCTCATGATTAACTTCCATAAAAAGAACTCCAAATCTATCTTTAAACTCTTGAATATCTTGCTTTAAAGTATCGGATTTATTGTTTGTGGATTCAATAAAATTTCTAACAGAATCTAATTCTTGTTCTACATTAGCCAAATTAGTCTTTTTCAATTTTTGTAAGTCTTCGGCAACACATAACTTATCCTTTATCTTTTTCAACTCCTCTTCTAGTAGATCAACCTGGTCTTGATATTCTGATTCCACAATGCTGAGGATCTCTGCTTTAACTTGATTGTATTCGGTTTCATCTCTGTCTGTTTCTTGCTTCCAAAAGAACATTAGCAAAAAGCCAAGAACTATTAACCATTCATCCATAATATTTTTAAGTTCAAATGGCTATAGCACAAATACCATCTAAAGATTAACGGAATATAGAGAGAGTAACGGAATATAGAGAGAGCAACGTAAATAAATAAAGTCAAGTACTATATCAGTTTTTGTGGAGATGTGTCGCAATAAGAGGAAACAAGTGCTATCAATGTAATAATCACAAAAACTAACTATATATTCATAATAATAATTGCAAGTAAAAAAATTGGAAATTAATTATCAAACTGATCTATACATATATATATACTTATACGATAATTAATCGTGGACTCAAAGAACTGAGTGTTATATTAAAGAATAAAAGCTACTGGCTTGTTTGTTACCTGCCACCTTCTTTTTTTATAGGTGCTCAATATCGCTTTGTAATTGCTCCCTGGCGCCTTTATATTTTGTCATTGCTGCACGCAGACCAACCACACAAAGTAAGCATTAAGTGCGTTTCGTATTGATCGTTCTGAAATGAAAAAACCGTTGAACAACGGCATTTAAATTCAAATTACGCTTGACGTTCCTAAATATTTTACAAAAATTTCCATTTATTCAAACTTATTTACTTACAACTTACAAAAATCAATTAAGAGTCAATTAAAATAATATATTAGAAAGAACTACATTCTCAACTAATCTATTCGTCATCTTCTTCTTCTTCTTCTTCGTCGACATTGACGGAGTAGAATTGTAATTGGTAAGAGTTTTGCTTGACAGAAACGAATCTAATCCAGTCTCTGATTTGGTTCTTCTTCAAGTACTTCTTAGTTAAGTATTTCAAATATTTACCGGAGAAAACACCATTGTTAGCAATAACAACAATCTTGTTTCCTTCTTCTTCAACAGTGATGCTGCTACCCAAGTTACCCAAACGACCTTCGACCTTGATGTGATCAATCAAGTATTTTGCGTAAGCAGATGGGTCAAAGACACCATTATCAGTTGGAGCAGAAACGTCAACGACGAATTTCTTAACTTGCTTGGATTTCTTAGAAGTCTATAAATAAAATAAAACCTGTTAGCCTACTGTCCTCGATAATTCAAACATAACATGTGAAAAGAAAAAGCATGAAAGAGAATGCTGTATTGAGCATCATTCCTTCTAGTTTCTCCAACAGCAAAGCATTAAAGGTTTTTTTGTCTACTATACTGAAGTAAAGAGTGAAAAAATATTAACTATAGTGCCCACTATCTATGAAATGAAACGCCACTTAATCTCGAAAAAAACGCCATCTTCAAATAATCATATGAGGTCACTAATTAAAAAAATTAATAGATAAAAACCCATAATTCCATGATGTAGTGAAAAAGTTATGCTTTCCCTATTTCTTTCACCCAAATATATCATTAATGTATAAATCATATACATACGATTGGAGCCATTTTTTCTTTATTATTTTAGAAACTATCAGAGATATGTAATGTAACCTGAAATATTTGAGGAAATAAAAAGAAAAGACAAAGAGACAGAATAGAGAAATGAGAAAGGGAAAGAGAATATAAAATATTAGACTTAAAGCATTTGGCAATATCAAATAATATAATTTTTCATGCATCGCGTTCTCCAATTTTTTTTCTTTTGATCCTTTCTCAAATTTCTATCTTGAAAGATATTATGTACGGATGAGCTTTTTTCATATGAAAATCAAAGTCAAGCATAAAAAAATTCTGATGTAATGGAAGCATTATCTTATGGATTTGTAATAATATTTAATTATACGATTTTTCTTTCAAATGTGCAAAAAAAAAGATGTTGGCCAATTGTTTTAACTGCCCGTATAATAGGCACGTGACAAAACCTATTTCTGTTTCAGATTTTTGACATAGTTGATTGATAATTAGCTAAATTTCTCTAAACATAAAATTTAGCTTATATTAAGAATTAACAAAATAAAAAATAAAATACATTAAGAATCTACTGAAGTAAATACTACTAATGGTTCAAAGAACAAGCCACATGGCAAAGATTAAAAATCAAACCTAAAAAAAAGAGAAAAATCAAAGAACTACTCAGTCAAACTCCACTGTGATTCTTCTTACTTTTGGAGTCTCAATTGTTTTTTCCATATACTTAGAAGGTGACTGCTTTGTTTCGGATTGGATAACAAATTCACTGGCTCCTTCGGCCTCTGTTTCATTCACTGAAACATCCTGCGCTTGTTCACTAGCGATTTCCAAAGCTTCATAGTCTTCTTCCTTTTGCAATTGAATACCTTTATTCAATACGATATAAAGAATACCGTTTTCAAAAAAAGCTTTCATTGATTTTAAGTCAACAATGATATTTTCTTCGAGCTTAATGACTCTTTTAAAATCTCCAAAATGTCTGATTTCATTAATGAAAAATCCATCGTTGTTCTTATTCAGTAGGGTGACCTCCTTTTCATCTATATTTGGAATTTTTCCTGATACTATTAGACTCTTTGAATTTTCAATGAAATCAATTCTAATGTGGTCTTTGGAGCAGCCAGGAAGTGAAATCAGGATCTGATATTGGGTTTCTGTTTCATGCAAATCCATTTTTGGCAGAACTGAAGAAATACTATTGCAATTTCGAATTAAGCCGCTATTTTTAATAGTACCTGATTTTATAATTTCAGATACATTCTCTTTATTCAAATCAGTGACTATCTTCGTTTTCTTCAAAGGACTTGTGCTAGCTTTTCCTATATCATTTGCATCAGGTGACTCGGGACTGATGCCAATATCATTCATAAAAGCAGTAGCGCATCTTCTCATCTGACGACCGTCATCTGGGCTAGGACGACTTCTCTTGTGCGATGACAGCCCCGATACTAATAATGGCAGCATTTTCTTAGGCATATGAACAGCACCAGTAGTTTCTGTAACCTTTTTTGTACTTGAAGCTTCCGGTCGTAAAAGGGCTTGAACAAACGGATTATAGGTGTAGTATTCTTTACTGTAACATGGCAAAGAGTATCTCTGATTTGCAGAGACATGAGTCAAGTCAAAAAATCTCTGAGAATCGAATAAAATGGACATTGTTAAGGTATTTGGATAATTTACTGATTATTTTAAGGGTTTCTTCTTTTTATAGATAGGAGATATTGCTGTAGATTGAATAACTAAAAAATAAAAAATAATTTGAAGCAATCAAGAATCCAAAAAGTGGGAACTTTGATTCAATTTATACAAAAACATTGTATCTCAGTCAATCAAACCCCATCATAATTAATACTTTGAAATATCCAGAGATGGGATTATTAATTGCCATCGTGGAGTTATCACCTCCACTAACGTCATATCTTGTACGTAGAACACTTAAGAATCGGATGGAAAAAATTAAGAGGAAGAAGAGAATATTCCAGAATTATCTGACACATCGGCATGAACGTTTCTTTTTCATGATTTTTATGAAGGGCGTATAGAATATCTGGAAAAATATTGGAATGCAAACTTTGCCAGGTTAAAAAAAAACAAGAGTCTATGCTTTACGAAAACAATTAGTTTCAATGCTATCATCAAAAGAATAATAATAAACGAAATACTATACAGCATTCATAACCTCTTAAACGATGAATGATACGATTACTGCCTTCCGAAAAAGTTAAAATGTCTTTCTAAAGCCATAATTGATTCTTTTTTATTTTAAATTGAACTTCCAACTCATTATATTCTACAAAGTGTTGTGTCAGTATAATTTTTATATGAAGCAACTTTTAATGAGATATATTAAGTAAGGCGGACGTAGTAGTGAATTAGGAAACTTCTATTACTTAACCATACATACTTTGACACCAATATGAATTCAACTGTCTTCATGGCAGCATTACAGGGCGCGTATTAAGATTTGAGAGGGTATAATTGTATCAGTGATAATGCTACAAACCTCGAATTGAAGCTTAACTGCTAGGTTTAAGAATTAGCTTTTGATGATATCCTATAAACTATTCAGAACTTGCGAGAATATATAAGAGATAAAATTATATGTTTTAGTTGAAAGCAATAATTGTTATTTTATCACTATAAAATAACAATTATATATTTTTTTTTTTTTTTTTGATTTAGTTTTTAAAAATATAGCTTTATATCCGCTGTAATTGTAATAGTATTGATGCTGACAAGAAATATCAATAAGGAATAACAAAGTGCATTAAACCATAAAAGATTCACCACATCCACAAGATCCCTTGGAATTTGGATTCTTAAAGACGAATCTACTGGATAACTTATCCTCAACATAATCCATCTGAGAACCTATGATACTAAACAAAGCCTTTGAATCTATAATAACCATGATATCATCCACCTTAACGATCTCGTCGAACTTCTCCGGCTTGTCAACGTACTCTAGGTTATACGAAAGGCCAGAGCAACCCCTGTTCTTGACGCCAACCTTAACATATTTTGGCTCAGGCTGATCCAAGAGCTGTCTTAAATGGTAAACGGCGTTTGGCGTCAAAGTAATCAATGCTTTTCTAGGCTTCAACTGTCTTCTTCTTTTCTTAATAGGGGTTGCTGTTGACGTGGTATTTTCTTGAGGTTTAAGTGACGAGAGGCGTCTTTGGGAGGGTAGTGTATGCTTGCTCCATGAGCTATTATTACTGGGAAGTTGGGAACTCGAGGAATGTGACGTGCTGGAATGCTGGCCATTCAACGGAATAAACGAAGACGTAGATGGTGAGCTGTTTATTGCTTGATTGATGGTCTGCAAGTAACGTTTTGAGTGTTTGGAAGAAGCATCAGAAAGAAATCTTCTTGATATTATAACTGAGGTACGGGAAGAGCAAGAATGAGCAACGGCTGATCCCATTGATCTGATGCAAGTCGATGCTGTAAACATTTTCAATATCGTTTGGGGAAATTATTAACGTGTTATACAATGTTAATGGTGAACTGTGTGTTATCAGTTGTAGAATAAAGTAAGTAAAATATAGAGAAACAGCAGAATATTTATATCTTCGTAATACAACCATTCTATGGTTACAAACTCTGCGGTGCAGATATGCAAGCTTACTTTTGATCTTTTTTTTTGTGAGAACAATTGCGAGGATCGGAAAACCTTAGAGCAATGATTGCGTGCGCTGACATTATGAGTGATTGTGATTGGACAATAATATGCAATATGAGTAATAGATATTAGTAATGCACTTTATTGAGGCAGGAAACGCCGGGAAAGTGAGTGCATATAGACCTAATAAATAAAGTTATCACGTGCTAAGACTATTTTGTGCATCCAGAGTGTACTTGTTTTAGAAGTTTATTGCTCAGCAGGGTAACCACACGAAGGTTGAATATTCTACATGATAATTCTCGTTGAAAACAAAATCAAATGAGTAATGATCAAAGAAAGTGACTTTGGTTGCATACCTCGGCTTGATCTGATAAATGGTTATTTATTATTATTATCAAGATATATACAGTACTATAGAATAAATGCGTTTTTCACGTAATATGAAAAAGCCAAAGAAGAGACCAGAAATTAATTATGTTAACAACCTACCATAAAAGTGCTCGTAATCAAAATGAGAGGGATTCTGCTTTCTATATTTTTTTTTTTTGGTTTAGATCGAATTTCTGGACGCGTCAGATAAATTTTTGTAAAGAAAAAAAAATCAAAATGTAAACACAGACTGGGAAACAGGAAAAAGCACACGCGTTTGGGAATTATGTTGATTCCTTTGAAAATCAACTTGGACCAAAAGCTAACTAAAGAAATCTGTATTCTTCAGATTTACCAGATCTATCGTAACTTTTCTCATAAATTGAAATCAATACTATACTATTGCATCATGGGTAGATTGATAGGCTTGGAATTAAACAACTTTAAATCGTACAGAGGAACAGCTTCCATTGGCTTTGGAAGCTCTAATTTCACTTGCATCATTGGCCCCAATGGTGCAGGTAAATCCAATATGATGGATGCAATATCCTTTCTTCTTGGTATAAGGTCATCCCATTTGAGGTCAACACAGTTGAAGGATTTGATTTATAGGGGTAGAATCATGGAAAAAACAAACAAGGAGACTGCTATCGCGGAAGATATTGATAATGGCAATGACAATGATGATACGCCTCAGGCTAACAATGACAGCGAGCATGGGGATGAATCAAATCCAAAATCAGCATACGTCATGGGGATATACGAAAGAGCAGATGGTGAAATCCTCAAGTTAAAAAGAAGTATATCCTTGCTCGGTCACAGCGAATATAAAATCAATGGTCAAACTGTTTCCGCCACTGAGTACTCTTCAATTCTAAAATCTGAGAATATTTTGATAAAAGCTAAGAATTTTCTTGTTTTTCAAGGTGATGTTGAGCAAATAGCATCCCAGTCTGCACTTGAACTAACTAAGTTAATAGAAACAGTCTCGGGATCTATCGAATACACCAAAGATTATGAATCTTTCAAGGAAGACTTGGAAAATGCTCATGAGAAAACAAATACACTTTTCCAAAAGAAAAGAATTTTAAATTCTGAACTTAAAAGATATAAAGAACAAAAAATTGAATCCGATAAGTTCGATAAAAAAACAAGAGAGAAGGAAAAATTGATTTTAACATCTAAACTAGCCCAATTATACCATTTTGAAAATGACAAAAATGAACTTATTGATAAATTGGAACTGCTCAATAGCGATTTGAAGAAATCAGAAAGCATAGTGAAGAAAAATGAAAAATCGTTAAAAAGTCTCGCATCTGAATATTCCAATTATTCGTTAAAGATTGTAGATATCAAGGACAAACTTGACTCTGAAAAGGATGTATTGAAGAGTTTGAATAAAGATTTGATTCCGTTAACTACTAAGAAGGATATAACTTTAAAGAAAGTCGCCGGGCTCGAAAGAAGAATTAAAGAAATATCATATGACGTAGAGACGCAAGATTTGAATATTCAAGAATTATCAAAACAAAAAGATACTGTTTCAAAAGCTTTGAACTCATTTGATGAAACCAATAAAGCTAAATCCTACAATTTTAATTTATCTAAAGAAGGTATTAAAGAATATCAGTCTTTGAAACAACAATATTTGGCTAAAGGCGGTTCGATTCACGAAGATGAATTAAATGTATTAATTAACAGCAAAGTCACATTGAATTTAAAAATTGAAAATCTTAATAAACAAAGAGAGAACTACCAGAATAGATTATCCACCTTAAATGAGGAACTAATCAATTTGCAAAACCAACAGCAAGATTTTAAAATTAAATTAGATGATCATAATGAAGATTTAAGAATAAAGCGGAATTACATAAATGAAGTGAGAATGCAAAAAGAACAATTGATTTCCAAAGAACATGAAATAAATAAGCAAATCAAAGATATTTTAATCAAATTAGATGAAGTAGGTGCTGCTCAAAGAGAATCTAATAGAGAAAGACGATTAAGGGAAAACGTTGCAAATCTACAAAGGTTGTTTCCTGGAGTGAAAGGATTGGTAAGTGACCTTTGCAAGCCAAAACAAAAAAAATATGAAATTGCCATTTCCACAATTTTGGGTAAAAATTTTGATTCTATTGTTGTGGATAATATCAATGTTGCCCAGAAATGTATCACATACTTGAAGGAACAGCGTGCAGGTGTTGCAAGTTTTATTCCTATGAATAGTGTAGAATTTACAGGGATGGATAGTTCAATGCGGCACATTCTTCCTGAAGTTAAGCCAGCCATTGATATTATGGATTATGACCCAAGCTTTGATAGAGTTATGCAATACGTAAGTGGAAACACTTTAGTTTGTGAAGATATTAAAACTGCGAAATATATCAGGTGGGAAAGAAAAATTAATGTAAAAGTTGTTACTTTAGACGGCTCTTTGATTCATAAAGCAGGCTTAATGACTGGTGGTATGAACAAAAATGATTTAGGTAATGGTAAAAGTAGATGGGATAAATCTATATCCACAGAATTGATGAGGAAAAAAGATCAGTTGTTAAATGAATTGAAGCTGATACAACTGGAAAAGCCTAGCGAAGTCACTGAAAAACAAATTGTGAATGAACTAACTGAATTAGAAAATGCATTCCCAGTACTTGAAAACTCGGGTAGAGAAATTCAGAGATCAATCAACGATGTTAAAGCAGAAATTAAATATCAACAAGGATTGATGGATTCATTAGATGATGATTTGAAAAGCAAAGAAAAACAATTGAACAGTGTCAATTCCGATTGGAAACAAGCTAAAAATAACATCAGATTATTGAAAGATGAAATATATCAAGACTTTGTAGATAAATACGGCATCGATCTTGAAAAGTATGAAGAAGCTACAGGACAGCTAGCGAGAGAAATTGAACTTGAAAGAGTCAAATTTGTGAAGCAACTCTCCACTATTTCAAGTAGAATTGAATTCGAAACTGAACGCTTAGAAGAGTCTAAGATTCGTCTTAGAAAAATAAAGGAGGATCAAGAAATTTTCAAAGAAGAATTAGCAACTATTAAACAAGAAAGATTGAATTTGCAAAATCAAATCGTTAAGATTGAAGCTTCTATTCTTGTATCCACTGATAAAATTGTTTTCAGTGAGTCCAAATTGAAAGAAAAGAAAAATGCTATAACATCAATGGAGGACCAAGTTAGTGATTCTAAGATTCAACTTGAAAAAACTTTCAAAAAATGTTCTAATATAGAAGAAGAAATTGAAAAAGAAATGACAAGAAAAGTTGACATTATTAGAAGTTGCAAAATTGAGAATGTTGAAATACCATTAGTAGAAGGCCTGTTAGGTGATATTCCAATTGGTGATAATCCAGAGAATCTAATAGAATTATCAGAAGATCTTGTCATTGATTACGGAAGTTTGCCTGTTAAATACAGAAAAGCTAATATTGATTCTGTTATTTCCGAGATCAATAATAAGATTAAAAATGTGAATGATGAACTTTCTGTATTGGTACCAAATGCGAAAGCTCTTGAAAGAATGAAAGAGGTTGAAAGAAGATTAAATGAAGTAGATGAAACGCATGAGAAAACAAGAGAAGAAGAATCTGAGATTGTGGAGAAATTCAATGATGTCAAAGAAAAAAGGTACGAAAAATTTATTAAAGCTTTTGATTTTATCGCCAATAAAATTGACTCCACTTATAAAGATCTTACAAAATGCAATGCTTCACCACTCGGGGGTTCTGCATATTTAACTTTAGAAGATGAAGAAGAACCATTCAATGCAGGCATCAAATATCATGCCATGCCACCTTTAAAACGTTTCAGAGATATGGATTTATTATCTGGTGGTGAAAAAACGGTTGCTGCACTTGCTTTATTGTTTGCTATTCATTCATATCAGCCAAGTCCTTTTTTTGTTCTTGACGAAGTTGATGCTGCTCTTGATAATGCCAATGTCCAAAAAGTTGCCAATTATATAGCTGAACATTCAGGTCCTGACTTTCAGTTCATTGTTATCAGCCTTAAGAATGCTTTGTTTGAAAAATCAGATGCATTGGTCGGTATTTACAGAGAGCAAATTGAAAACAGCTCGAAAACGCTTACTTTGGATCTTAGGAATTATACTGGATAATGATTTAGCACTAACTTTTTTTTTTTCCTTTTTAGTGAATTATACTCTTGTTTTGGTACATCATTCTTTGTATTGAATCTTATTGTTCTCTATTTAGTTGAAATTTCAATTAATATATTATGGTGACTTCAATGTTTGACAATTGCTTTAGAATCCAATTATACCGCACTTACTGTAGATTTGTTTCCTCTATTATCATTGGTTAACAGTGAGTTGAAACGGTAACGCGGTCTGAACAACAGACGCGTCTGAAAAATGTGACGCGATCTTTTTTTTTTTTTTAGAAATTAATTTCCTGTAGAAAAAAAATGGTGATAAAAAACTAGAAAATTCAATCTCACGAAGTAACAACAACAATGAAAATCACGAAAGAAAAACAAGTATTAAGAAGAAGTTCACAAGAAGAAGAAAAAAAAGAAAAAAAAACACAGAAAGAAAAAATAATATAAAAAAACCACTCAAGAAAAAATACATATATATAGGTCTAGTTCAAAGCAATTACAATTCCTTTTCTTTCCTTTTAAGTGTCGCCTCACAATAATCTCGGCTATAACATCGTTTGTTTCTCGCTAATATTTGGTAAAAATAAAACGTAAAGAATGACTTCAGAAGCTCCTACAGATCTGAAAGCATCCATGCCACTTATTAGTAAACCTGATTTTTATTTTGTTAACGAAAACGTGAATATATGGAATGATGATACACGTCTTAAAGAGATTGCTAAAAGATACAACTACTTATTGGATATTTCACCGCTTTTCAAAACATTTATCGAAGCAAGAGCGAAAAAGGATGCAAAGTTCAAATCTGTCATTGAAAAGGTTGAAGAAGCTAATCATATGTCTATCATCGGTGAACCCCACAAAGACAATCCCACTAATGTCTCAGGTAGTAGTGAAATCAGACAGCGTAAGTCCGAAAAGGAAGAAGATGCTGAATTGCTTAAAAATGATGACTTCGACGACAATTCGGGTATAATTGAATTCACAGAATCCCCTACATACATACATGGCACGTTAAGAGAGTATCAAATCCAAGGTCTTAATTGGTTGATCTCTTTACATGAAAACAACTTGAGTGGTATATTAGCTGATGAAATGGGTCTTGGTAAAACGTTACAGACCATATCTTTTCTTGGTTACTTGAGATTTTTCAAAAATATTGTGGGACCACATTTAGTCATTGTTCCGAAGTCCACTTTGGAAAATTGGCAAAGAGAATTTGGTAAATGGATCCCTGAGTTTAAGCCTGTTGTTTTGACGGGTGACAAAGTTCAAAGAGCTGATATCATATCTAATAAAATAATGAAGTGTGATTTTGATGTTTTAATATCCTCTTATGAAATTGTTATAAGAGAAAAGGCCACCTTGAAAAAGATTTTTTGGAACTATATTATCATTGATGAAGCTCATAGAATCAAGAATGAACAAAGCTTATTATCTCAAGTTATCCGATTATTCACCTCCAGAAACAGGTTATTGATTACCGGCACTCCTTTACAAAATAACTTGCATGAACTTTGGGCGTTATTGAATTTTATTTTACCTGATGTCTTCACAGATTCTGAAGAATTTGACACTTACTTTGGTGGTTCAGCATCCAATGCTGCTGAAGAAGATGGCACCGCCAACGAACGCAACGAAAAACAGCAAGAAATTATTAAGCAATTGCATACAATTTTGTCACCATTTTTATTGCGTCGTATCAAGGTTCAGGTAGAAAAGTCATTGCTACCAAAAAAGGAATTGAACTTATATGTCACTTTATCGCCATTACAAAAAAAGCTTTATAAAAAATTATTGGAAAAAGATTTAGATGCTGTCAATGGATTAAATGGTAAAAAGGAATCAAAGACGAGATTGTTGAATATTGTTATGCAATTAAGAAAATGCTGTAATCATCCTTATCTATTCGACGGTGTTGAGCCTGGTCCACCATATACTACAGATGAGCATTTAGTTTATAACTCTGAGAAATTGAAGGTGTTAGACAAAATGCTTCAGAAATTCAAAAAAGAAGGTTCCAGAGTATTAATCTTCTCTCAGATGAGTAGAATGTTGGATATCATGGAAGATTATTGCTACTTTAGAGGTTATAAATATAACAGAATAGATGGTTCTACTGAGCATGAAGATCGTATTAGACAAATTGATGAATATAATGCTGAAAATTCCAAAAAATTTATATTCTTGTTGACTACAAGAGCTGGTGGATTAGGTATTAATTTAACAAGTGCTGATATTGTCATTTTATTTGATTCTGATTGGAATCCGCAAGCCGATTTACAAGCCATGGACAGAGCTCATAGAATTGGTCAAAAGAAGCAAGTCAAAGTTTTCAGAATGGTGACTGATAACTCTATTGAAGAAAAGGTTTTGGAAAGAGCTATGAAGAAATTGCGTTTAGACCAGGTTGTCATTCAACAATCAAGAGCTCTTCCAAACAATAATAACCAAAAAATGGAAAAAGATGAATTATTGAATATGATAAGACATGGAGCTCAAGACATATTTGACAGTAAGACCAATGAATCTAAGTATGACAATGATTTTGATTTGGACCGGATCTTAGAAAATTCAGAAAAGAAAACTAAAGAATTGAATAGTAAATATGCTCAATTGGGATTTGATGAATTGCAAGAATTGAATGATGATCAATCATCAGCATATACGTGGAATGGTACAGATTTCAAGAAACAACAAAATACACAAAAAATTGGCTCTGGTCTTATGTATTTAAATCCCGGTAAAAGAGAAAGAAAGGAAAATTATAGTATTGATGCTTATTATAGAGATGCTTTGAGTACTAGTGGAAGAGCCGCCTCTGCTGAACCTAAAGCACCAAGACCCCCAAAACAGCTACAGCTATATGATCATCAGTTCTATAATCCAAATCTTTTCATTCTTCATGAAAAAGAAAAAAACTGGTTCAAGAAACAAAGTAAATATAAGGTTCCAATTCCTATAGGAGCTGGAAATGGAAAATCATTAACAGATTTACAAAATAAAGCAAATTTTGAGCAGTTGCAAATCAATAATGCTAAGCCATTGACTGAAGAAGAAGAGAAAATGAAAGAAGATTATATTCGAGAAGGCTTTGGTAATTGGTCTAGAAGAGAATTCAATTACTTTATTCAGCTTTCTGCTAGATATGGCCGCTCAGCTATCGATAGAATTGCTGATGACTTCATAAATCATAATGTTGTGACGCAGCAAAAAACTTATGAAGAAGTTGTTGCTTATTCTGATATTTTTTGGGTGAGATACACTGAGGTTGATGGCTTTGAGAGGTATATTCACCAAATTGAACAAGGAGAAGAAAAAATTGCGAAGCACTTAAAACAACAGAAATGTTTGCATAAGAAAATTGCTCAATATAGTTATCCATTAGAAGATTTGAAATTATTACACCCACCTAGTTCTGCTACTTTTACTTCTGAAGAAGATGCATTTTTATTGGTTCAATTATATAAGCATGGTATTGATAGCGAAGGAATTTATGAAACAATCCACAAAGAAATTCTCAAATCCAATATTTTCAAATTCGATTATTTCTTGAAAACAAGAACTAATACAGAACTAAATAGAAGATGCAATTCTTTATTGACAAATGTTGTTAAAGAAATTGATACTTTTGAAGCTCAAATGAAAACTGAACTTACAAATAAAAAGAGAGCACTCAGTGCGGCAAAAGGTGCTGCAACCAAAAGACAAAAGGCAGCGAAAGATCAATCCAATGGTGATCTTAAGAAAATTATACCTAGGGGTAATAACGATGGAGGTAAACCTTTCAAAGGGCGAATTGTCTCAATGAAAGTTGAATTACCTCCAAGAAAGAAGCCCGGTCCTGTTCCTGGTACGAAATATGCTAGCAGACCCGGTCCAAAAAAGAAGGCAGCTGGGAAAGCCATAACTGAATATTTCAAGAAGTAGTATATTTATATTTTCTATAAAAAATTAATATACATATACCTCTATGAAACAACTGACATGTTCTCATTAATATCATTATTTTTTTTTTCAGTTTTTTCCCGATCAATAGTTGGTATATATCTCACTGCAGTGACTAAAAGTGTTAAAAAATGCAATATATTTATTAAAAAGCGTACATCATCTGATAGTGGCTATTAAAATATAATAATACCTTTAGAAAAATTTAAGCAGCATGTTTACTGTGCCCTTTCGGAACTCTAGCGAGCCAATATAAAAAGACAGTACCAATCATGTCAAAGAAAATATAAACGCTGAAAACACCAATATTTCTAGGGGTTTTCAGAGGGTCAACACCAACCAGCTTCAAGTAAGTAGTTGTGTCTTTCAATTTGCAAAATTCACATTTAACAGTAGAATTAATAGTTTCGTTTGATAGATAGCCGCTAGCTACGTTCATGAATGGAGTCATATACTCCAAACAGTTCATACCTTGGGGAGGTACGAATACAGAAAATTCTAATTTGGAACATTCAACAGGATTATCGGAAGCACCAATACTGATCATAGCGCTCACAACGTATGTAATTGGATTTACACGATACATGAATATCCAGAACCCGGGCATAGCGGTAGGAGTAACCAAGACACCACAAAACATTAAACAGAAAATGAAAAGAGTCTTTCCTAGGTTGGCAGCATTTTCAGCAGTTTCAAAGAAACTGATACAGACTTGAGCCATTGTGGAAACATATATATAATAAAGAACAATTGTAATCCACATTAAAGCACCTCTTTTATGTAATTCACCTGCGACGGAGGCCTTTGAAGCATAACCAATTGGATAATACCAACAGAAAAATGTCAAAGTCCCTGTCACTATTTGCCATGGAATCTCAGAAGTAATCTGAGCAGTAATAAATGGAAGCCAACCAAAAGTTTTCGACGGTCTTTCTCTAACTTCATATAAGTCTCTTTGAAGAACGAAATATGGAATATACTGTTGAATCAAGGTTAAAAAAAGAACCAATAACATGAAAATGGCAAACATCTGTGTTTGCAAACCTTGTAGAGAATTATCAGCTTTGAAAAATACAAATCCATTGAAAAGAGCTGAGAACACAGATAACGCAATTTTTGAATAAATATAAGTAGGTGTTCTCCAAGTTTGTTGGAATACTCTCTGGGTGACAAACAAATATTGCTTCCATACAGAAGCCGCRTAAGACTTGTATTTTTCTGGATTATCATTAAGTGGCATCTTTTCTGGTAATTCACGTTCCATGTTATCCAATTCATCGTGTAGCGCTTTGTATTCAGTAGAATTCTTCCACACATCAAAGTAATCTTGACTTGCATGGGAACCTGGTGCAGCTCCAATAACTTCCAACATCCATTCGACAGGATTGGCTTCTGGTGGACATTCTGGTGCCCCATACTTCTCAAAATAATTGATCATGGTTTGACAACCTGGACCTAAATCACCAAAGTAAACAGTTTTACCACCTTTCTGTAAAAATAACAATCTGTCAAATTGTTCAATAAGAATAGCTGAAGGTTGATGAATAGTACACAAAATAGCCTGGCCATGGTCTGCTAATTTTCTAATCAATTTACAAATCGACCAAGCAGTTTGAGAATCTAAACCAGAGGTAGGTTCGTCCAAGAACACAAGTAATTCTGGCTTAGCAACTAATTCAACCCCAATAGTAAGACGCTTACGTTGTTCAACATTTAAACCTTCACCTGCAACACCAACAACTGCATCAGCAAATTTCTCCATTTCTAGAAGACCGATGATGTACTCAACGTATTCCAACTTTTCTTGTCTTGGAACACTGGCAGGCTGTCTTAGCTCAGCGGAAAAATTCAATGCTTCTCTAACAGTAGACGTTTCCAAATGTAAATCTTGTTGTTGAACATATCCAATAGATCTTTGAAATGATTTATCCAATGGACGACCATTGACCATTCTGGTACCATTAGTGATAACACCAGAAGTCAATCTAGCAGATAAGGCATTCAACAATGTAGTCTTACCAGCGCCTGAAGCACCCATTAAAGCAGTAACAGTACCTGGTTTAACAAATCCTGAAACTTCATTCAAAATTACTCTATTTTCTGATTTGATCTTAACCTCGTATGTTAAGTTTCTCCAATGGAAAATRTCCAGCAGTTGCGGCAACAAAGTATCTTTTAATTTTTGTTCTCGTAGCTGCTCTGAGTCTACCGGTTGTTCAGGGTCAATTTTTTCATCAGAAGTGCCAACTTCCAAGTCTTCCTTGTCTAGTGTAACGTGTTGCTTTCTCAATTTTCTCAATGTTGACTTTTGAAATAATAAGATTTCACCTTTTTGCATAGCACCTTTGTTATATTCGCATAACGTAATATAAATACAAAGAAAAAAAATGGAAAAGCCAACAACAATACCCCAGTTTCTCCATCTGTGATCCCATTTATACTCGTAAGATTCGTAAACAAATTCATCACCATTGATATTTGGAAACCCTGCTATAGCCAGGACTGAAGAACAAACAATATTATTGCCAGAAGTTGGGTACGAGCCACCCCTTGGAATAAATTCAGTGCAAGGGAATTCGCGCCTATGGAACTCATTAACGACTAGTGCTTCAAAAGCATAACCAATAGGATCAAGATAATTGATCCAACGACACCAACCATGCATGTTTCGTATAGGAACAATAAAACCTGTAAAAATTGCAAGCGCCAACAAAACAATTGTTGCCGGAGCCATGGATTCCGCTACTGTTCTTGTAGCAGCGCCAATAGTTCTGAAAACATGGGACATACAGAGAGTAGCCGTGAAAATTGTTAACAAATAAAAAAAGAAGGCGCCAGCATCAATCTTGAAATTAACCAAGAAATAAAATGGAATATTAAACACAATTGCAACAATAATTTTAACTGGGAATTCAGCTATGATAGATGCTAGTGCATCAGCGGCAGGATGATAAAGTGCATATGTTTTGTGTTTTTCAACTATTGGACGAGCTTCATATAAGGCAAAAATTTCAAGCAAGCAACTCATGGCATTTAAAAGTAAAGCAAAGAATAATGCAGAAGCTCTATACGTTAATGAGGTAGTATTGTTTTGTAAATTGTAGTACACAGATCCAATGAAAAGTGCTATAATAATATGAGATACAATTGTAAAAATTGGAATAGATGGATCACCTTTAACCCGCAAATAATTTCGATAGGTTATATATCTCACCTGCATTAAAAAAGAAACAGTAAAAGGCGAGGAAGACCTAAGGTGTTTAGCTTGTCTTGCAACGTGGGCTTCTTTGAACACATTTGCCCTTTCAGTAGTTTCTCCTTGTTTATATTCTTCTATTTCATTCATTAATTCCTTATATGCTAGGGAGTTGCGCCAATAGTCATAGAATTCTTTTGGAGATTTTGGAACTTTATTTTCATATCCTGGTTTCGCTTTACGCTCGGATGGAGATGTAATGGAAGTAAGATAGTCAGCAGTAGTTTGTCTGGCTGGGCATTCATAACCCATTTCAAGGAAATAATCTTTGGCTTTCTTGGCATCACCAAAATATATTTGATAGCCTTCATATAAYAATTGAACGGTGTCAAATAAGTCATATGCAACTTGGGAACACTGATAAATTGCAATGATAGGAGTGGTTTTAGAGACAACAGCAGAAGTCTTCAAAGCTTTAATAAACTCCAAGGCGGTAGCTGAATCCAACCCTCTTGTACTGTTATCCCAGCACTGAACTTTAGCACCACTTAATGCAACCTCGCAGATAGAAACTCTCTTACGTTCACCACCCGAAACACCACGAATATAATCATCGCCGACTCTTGTGTTTTTGGTGTGACTTAAACCATAAGTAGCCATGATAACGTCAGTCATATGTTGAGCATAAACATCCCTAGTAACACCTTCAGGTCTGTTTTCTGGAGCCCTCATCTTGGCTGCGAATTTTAAAGTATCGCCAACAGTTAAATGAGGAAAATGATTTTCAGTCTCTGCGCAATACACAACTTCGCCTCTGTAGCTTTTATGGATTTCTTTGGAAGTTAAACCGTCATAAGATATTTCAGACTTAGGGCTGAGATGGAAGCCATAAGTCTGCGCAGCAATGCTTTTCAAGAAAGTGGTACAACCAGCTCCAGGCTTACCCAAAACAACACATACTTTTCCTGGTTTTAAAAGGCCGTCCATCGGTTTCAATATATCAAAGCTACTAGTTTCCCTTCTGGATAATAAGTTAAGAGCCAATTCCGCATACTTTGGAACACCATTCGCCACGGTAGTCTGATAATCAGCGTCTGCTGCAATTCCAACTGCTTCCAAATTCTCGAATACAACACCCATACTTGTAGGTTTGTAATATTTGGGGTTCGAATCCATCATCTTCTGCAAATTCATGACCCACATCCTAGAGTCGAACTTATCTGTGTTTGGATCTAATTTGGGAGTTAGGCCATTGTCAAAGGGGGAAACACCGGGGATATCATCATAGACATTCGCTGAGATATTGGAATGGATCGATGAGGATATAGATAGCGTTCTAGCCAAATTCTGAATTCTTGTTGCAGCTTCCTGATCGAATCCATCGTACGCCTTTTCACTGGCCTGGTCATCTTGATCATCTGAATGATCCATCTTGGAGTAGTTAATTGAAGTTTAATTATATAATGCCTACCAAGAATCTTGAAGTGCAGAACAACTAGTAACAAAGAGAAATAATGAGAAACAGTTATTAGCGGATTTTCTGTCTACCGGGGAGAATTGTCTTACTAGTATAAATAAATGTATAATGTAATCTAATGATGAAGAAACAGAAAATTAGCCAGCTTTTATTCGATTACCATCTGAAATAATTCAGAGCAAGAGAAATAGAACTATTTATATGTTTTTTTTTCTTCCGGTGCATCTTCTATTCTTGTTTTAATTTTTTCCTGCATGCTATGCTATATATTGTTCTCACATGAAAATCTAATTTACTTCTGCACAGAAAAGTCAAAAAGTATTTTCCATTCACACGCCATTTTTTTCATCTTGTTGTCAGTGAAGACTTGTTCGCAAACAGCATGTCCCCAAAGAGGTTTCAATTATAATAAATGCAAATAATGAACAGACTCATGGCCATCAGCCATTCCTTTTTTTTTTCTATTAATCTGGAAGATATTTAATAATTCCATGGATTGCTCATCAAAATGACATGTGTGCAGTTTCATTTCAATTCGGCGGACACAATCTTTTTTTTTTTCAATTGTGGATACATCCCCATAAACCCGCAATATTTGAAGCGGAGAGAACATTTGCGTGTCTTCTCTAGCTATTTTTCCTCCGTGTTGCGCCTACTACTATTATTATAGATTCTCCGATATCCTAAATTTCATTCCGATATTGCAATATACTATAGGGTGAAAAATTATACTTTTAACGCGGTCCGTTAAGGAAACTTAGCATACTGCAATAAAGCTAAGTCAAAATCGTATCAAGTCTCTCGATTGCGTTATAAACAACAATACATTTTAGAGAAGTTTGTCTTTGCTCTTCTCCCAAATTCCAACGGAAAATCTTTCCTCTCCGGAAGCTAAATTGTAAGATCGTTGGCCAAGAGTAACATTCATAAATGTCTCTACAACGCGATTATAAGTTACACTAAACGATGTTTTGAAGAAAAATATATAATATATAAATAATAATTAATAATAACGGTATACAGAATCGAAACAAACTATAGATGGAAAAATAAACTGTGCAACAACCTGCACATTCAAAAAAAATTAATAACTAGTATCAACAAGGACTTAGGTACTTCTCTTGTTATTACCCTTTGGAACTCTTCCGAGCCAATAGAAGACCACAGTACCGATGATATTGATAAAAACAAAAGCAGAGAAAATACCGGTATTCTCACCAATCTTTTTGGAATCAATAGAAACTGACTTCAAGAAAGTGTTGGTATCGCTCAATGGACAAAAGCTGCATGCGGTGCTACTGTCTACTGTGGACTGCAGCAAATAGCCCCCAGACTTGTTAATGTAATCATTCATATAAGACCCACACGTCATATTGGCCGGAGGAGGGAATTTCACATATTCAGTCTCAGCACAGGTGATTTTGTTATCAGCAATACCAGTAGCTAAGGTGGCAGCAATGAAATAGTTGAATGGAGAACATCTGTACATAAAAATCCAGAAACCTGGAAGCGCAACTGGACCAGCTAAAGCACCGCAGAAAAGAAGACATAAAGTGAACAACATGGATGCCATGTTGGCAGCATTTTCGGCGATTTCTTGGAAAGAAACACAAAGTTGACCCATGGTGATACAGTAAATATAAAACAAAACGCACTGGATCCACATCATAGCACCACGTCCGTGCAAGTTGCCAGCGTACTCAGCATTTTCATAAAATCCTACTGGGTAATAGAAACAAAAGAACGCAATAGTACCACACAAAATTTGCCATGGTATTTCAGAAGTGATTTGAGCAGCTATGAAAGCAAACCAATTGAAGGTTCTGGATGGACGTTCACGAACTTCGTAAAGACCACGCTGCGATACATAGTTTGGTAAGTATTGTTGAACAAGACAGTTGAATGGCATAAGGAACATGAAAATAGCAAACATTTGAGATTGCATACCCATAATTGTTTTCTTAGCTTTAAAGAAAATAAACCCAATAAACATAGAACTGAAAATACTAAGCAAGAACTTGGAGTACAAATACTTAGGGGATCTCCAAGTTTGCTCAAAAGCTCTCTTGGTGACCAACAAATATTGCTTCCATACAGAAGCCGCGTAAGACTTGTATTTTTCTGGATTATCATTAAGTGGCATCTTTTCTGGTAATTCACGTTCCATGTTATCCAATTCATCGTGTAGCGCTTTGTATTC